>BQNB010099553.1:0-24900 GCA_026074375.1 Tanacetum coccineum | reverse complement strand
TCTTTCATCTCCTCCTCAAACTCAGATGAGATAACTTTCTTCTTTATGCAGACAGATAGAGACAAAAGCCCGTCGTAATCTGCAAACCCAGATGGGACTGTTAGGTTACAACACTTTCTTCTTGTATCTTTTGACCATTCTGTGTATATCTCTGGCACAGATCGCAACGAAAGACAAGTCTCCATGCTTTTAGCAGTCAGTTGATACACAAAACCACTTTTGAAACAGCCTACGCAGACACAATCGATATTTAAGGCCCGCTCATGTTCTTGAACTTCATGATTGAGGATGAATATGACATTTTCGTTTTGCTCTTGAAGAAAAATGGTCGTTTGATCTATTTCTATACAAATAGAGAAGGTGGTGCCATAGGTGAAGCGGGCTGTGGAAGCTGTGTGCTTGATGTCAAAGTGGAAGTAGAGGCTTTTGAAAGATCCAGCAAATAAGCATGAAGGGTAAGGGCACCAGCAAGTAGCATGTGGGCATGATTGTTCATGCTTACTCTTGTTATTGTAAGGCACTGTCTTTTTTGCAAACCAGGACCCATAGCATTTTTGCATGTTATTACTACTGTATTGTTTCGATGTATCTTATCAAAACCTCGACAACGGTTATTGTTTGGCATGCAGCAAAGACATACTCCTTTAAACTCGGAGCAGCACCGGGAGCACGCTAGATGGCCCGTCTCACACTGCACATAGAATGACACGTTTCATTCTGATATTGGTATAATACTAGACTACATTCTATGCTTTTCAATGTCTTGTCAGATTATACACTTGATTTCGTGGTTTTTAATTGTAAAGTAACTGACAACAAAATTTTACCACTGAAAATACAATTTAGAGTTTTAGACACTGTAAAAAAAAAGATGTAATACATGAAGACAGGTGGGAACATCGAGATTGCGAAACATATCATAAAATCTAATATGTTGGGGACTCTTCAGAACCACTTGAAGTGCTTCTTTTATTGTTAGTAGTTGTTGCTGTGATTTTCCCCATGAGCTCAAGTTGTCTTCATCCTCCTCTTCCTCAGAATTAGCAGATCTGGCTTCTACCTTCTTGTATGGGAATAAATTCATAAATCATCTTCACTGAAAGGAATGGGGGGGAAGAATTGCTCATGCTCACTCTTTGTATTACTGTAAGCCGCCAGCCAGTGTCTCGGTGATGCATAATATCTACGATTGTTCATGGCCACCTCAAGACATCGGCAACGGGTAAATTTATAACAAGCGGATAGCAGATAGGAAAGTTTGTATCAAACTTTGGAGCAGCACAAAACAGCATGCATGATGGCCATTCTGCTCTGCAACACCATAACTCAAATTTATTGGTTTAATGGTCAGCAATGTACTGGACATGAATATTCATAATACACATTGAAAGATGTTCTATTAATGGAAGTACTGGGTTGTGAACAATGACGAGTGACAAATCGAGCAATTCCCAAAAGCCGGGATCAGCGAGCACAACTGCATATCGTACATGGCATTACAGTATCCTCGTTTCACACACCTACTTAGTCTCTTCTTCTGTCTCAACTCAATACTGAAATGAGATTACATTTCCCGTATGCAAACAGATAAGACAAAGGCACTGTAACTTCAAATCAGATGGGATAGTTAGATAATGCCTTTTGTGCGTATCTGTGGATGACCACTCTGTGTATATCCCTGGTTCAGATTGCATCGAAAGAGATGTTTTCATGCGCTTAGCAGTGAGCTGATATACGAAACAAGATTTAGATGTGGGTGGACCCAAATAATCAATACTAAAAGCTCGTCCTCCCCCGTCTTGTTTAACTTGATGATTGAGGATGAAGATGACATTAGTGTGTTGTTCTTGAAGAAAAATGCTGTAGCAAATGATAAGCCACAACCTGATTACTAGAGCGGATAACTCGATCGTGAAGATGAAGATACACAACATCAGAGGGTTTAATGATCGACAGAAAAGTAAAACACAAGGTACTTCCCTAATCGATGTTTAGATTGTATTGAAAGACTTGTGTCAATCTATTCTCCATAGCTTATCAACTACTTACTTTCGTGTATACCAGGTTTAAGCACCTGACCTTAATCCGGTCAAGCATCCTTGTTGATACTAGCAAGCCAACCAAATTACTCCAACATATATCATAGTTCTTTGAATCTAATTCACTGATGATGGTGACCTATTCTTTAGATATGTAGACCTGGTTGTATCCTCTGCAAAAAACCTTGGACAGACCAGACTGGATCAGAAAACAACGTACCTTAGCAAAGAGTGTCACGTTTATCTTATTAACCAACCCATGCTGCTGCTGTATCCATGCCACACCCAAATTTTTGGTGACCTCACTCTTCATACATTGTTGTGTAGACCTCTTATAAAAAGAATCAAAGATCATTAACCGCTTGATATTTCAACCAGTAGACATTCATGTTTCTTGCTCCTTACCATGAAGTCCGTGTTTGTTCTTTCGTCTTTAGGTTGCTGTCCTATAAACCATTCTTTGAGCTATGCAGTATCATCGTTACTAACCTAAAAAAAACCTTAGCTTCACGATCACATGACGATCCCTGAGTTTCTCCTCATACGAAACAACGTTTTTCATCATGTAACACTTCTTGGTTTACTTATAGTTTCTACACAGGACCATGTGTTGGAAACAACTTTAAACTCCTTGCTTTGTAAAATATTCCATCGAGCTTTTCGTTGTTTAAAACTAGTATTCATACTTAGCCATTCTTTTACCCTTTGCTAACCGTTTTAACATTTTATGAATGTACCTACAACAAAATACTCGATCTCAGCCCAAAGTATCTTGTTGGTAAACACCCTTGCTTATCGTTATAACCTAAGAATAAACTTCTTAGTTATCGATTTAAACCAAGAAACCCTACAAAATACTAATACACATTCTTAATCAAATATCATTAAACCTTAAATTTAGACTTCTAATTAATTCGACAACCCTTGATTCAAGAAAGTATCGACGCATTTTTGTAGTAACCCCTTGTCGTACTTTACTTTTGCAATATAATTTTCTAGTTAACCTATGAATAACATTGCAACCTCGACAAGTCTTGGACTTATTCTACGACCCTTTGTTAATTATGATTACCTTTTGATTATAAACCTAACAAAACAACGAATCAAACAAAGGAAACTTGAGCATAAACTCACAATTAATAATTTTTTTCCATTATTATTTGAAATCTAACTCCTTAAAAGTATTCCTACACCTTGTCGCGAACCCGAACAATCGAAGAACTCAAGAAACCCTTTACTGTCGATACTCTGCCGCTCCTTGACGTCAAAAAAATGTACGCCAAGAAATTTGTTGTCGCGAACCTTGTAGCCCAAACAAAAGATACCGTCCTGCTCCCTACTAGTAATACCGATAAAAAAAGACCTATTCTTGTTTTGATCCTAGTTTAACAATAGAAACCCAGCGAACTGGGCTCTGATACACTTGTAGCAATATGTTTAGACACAAACACTGATTACATTAGAGACGGATAACTCGATCGTGAGACTGAAAGATTACTAAACAACAGGATAATGATCGACAGAAAAGTAAACACACAAGGTAATATCCCTAATCAATGTTTGGTTAGGGAAATACCTTGTGCTTTACTTGTTTGTCGATTATAAACTGCTGTGCTGTGTGTGTTTTTCCTTCTTGTTTTAAAGTTCCGCACTAGTAACCATGGTCGTTGGTGATCAAATCCCTGACAAATGCGCTTCTGATTAAATTCTACAGCAAGAGAGAAGGTGGTGTTGCAGGTAAAGCGGGTGGTGGAATTGGAATGGATGTGAAAGTGAAGGTAGAGATGTTTGTAAGAAGCGGAAAAAGAGCATGACGGGTGAGGGCAATTGCAAGTGGCGTGGGCACGTTTGTTCATGCTTACTCTTGTCAATGTAAGGCATTGTGTTTTTGCAACAAATTAGCTTGGGTCAAATGGGATAATGTGTTGGCCTCGTTTGATAAAGGTGGTTTGGGTGTTGGAAGCTTGAAAGCTTTTAATTTGGCGCTCCTTCAAAAGTGGTGTTGGAGATTGATAAATAATACAAACCTTTTGTGGGTTCGTCTCATCAAATCGATTCATGGTGTAGAAGCGGGTTTAAATGAGAAAGGCCGTAAAATGGCAGGTTTATGGTCAAGAATCGTTGGGACAGTTAACTATCTTCACTCTAGCGGTGTTATACCAAGAGGTACATTAATATACAGAGTGGGTTGTGGTACTAAGGTGTGGTTTTGGAAGGATGTTTGGTTAGGTGATGTTTCGTTAAAAGAGAAGTATAACAGATTGTTCCATCTTGATCGTAATGGAGATTGTGTTATCAGAGATCGAATTTATAATGGCGCTTGGTCTTGGGATTGGTGTAGACATGATTTGGGAAGTCGCAACAATGAAGCTTTGGTTTCGTTATTGTCTGACATTGGTAACATAGTTGTGGATTCTGGTACAGATACATGTTCTTGGAATATAGCAACGGGTGGTATCTTTTCGGTAGGAGTGACAAGGAACCATATTGATAATCATATGCTTCCCTCAGCTGTTTCGCATACAAGATGGAACAATGTCTTACCTCGAAAAGTTAACATTTTTGTATGGCGGTTTCTCTTGGTTAGACTTCCTCATCGGTTGAAACTGTCATCTCGTAGCTTAGAAATAACTTCGATTATTTGTCCTATTTGCAACTTAAGTGTGGAATCTAGCTCACATCTATTTTTCACTTGCGATTTGGCTTCTCAGATTTGGAGTAAAATTCGCGTTTGGTGTGAGGTACCCATGTTACATGTGTCCTCATCTTCGGAATGGATTGGTTGGCTAGATAATTAGAATGTTCTGAAGGCTACGAAAGATCGAATGGTTGTTATCACTTCTGCTACTTTATGGCTAATTTGGCGATATAGAAATAGTGTGGCATTTAGCTCTCAATCTATGAGGAAATGTGACATCTTCGATAATATCCGTTTATTTTTTTTCTTGGTTAAAGTATAGAGGTGTTAAAGTTTGAAATTGGTTAGATTGGGTTAAACATCCTTTGTAATTGTCTCTAATTTCTTGCTAGAGTTCAATTTTTATATATGTGGTCGTTCAAAAAAAATAGCAATAAGCATAGGTTGTATCCATGAAGCTAACACCATCGTGAAATGGTTTTATCATAAGACCATGTTTATTCCTGATCTCAACCAACCGGTTGGGGGGTGGAAAGTACATAAACAACTAATATTATATTACAAGCACACAAAAGAAAGAAAGAAGTGTTCACAATCGGTTCACTTGGCAACTTAGATTGGCAACCTTCAATCCGTCACATGGCAACCAATAAATGGCTATTTGTCTTCTTTTTCTTTTTTCTTTTTCATACTTATTATTTTATATTATACGTTAGGTTAGGTTGTTGATAAATGGTAAAAATTTATAGATTGATTGTATAAGTGGAGAAAAGAGAAAATAATATTTTAATAAGAGATTGAGTTGTGTGAGGTTATGAATAAACATAGTCTAACATAACAAATAATTTAAAGCTCTGAAATTTCAGTAATAATGTTGGCACAAGCAAAGTACGTATTTTATTTGATAAACAAGACGTGAGTGATAAGAAATAGGTATCCAAACAAAGGTTAATTAAAAAGGTGACTCAGGATAGAAGTAAGTTATAAAAACATAAAGTATGGGATTTTGGAATTTAGGGAATGAGTCAATGGAGTTTAAAAAGGACAACGGGATTTGTTGGCTCAACCCCAATAACGTACCAAACGGAATATAACACTTTATTTTCTTCTTTTTCTCTTCTAAACTAATCACCATCTAATCAACTAATCATTTATCATAAAGGACCCCAAAACCAAACACACATTCGTACTCAATTGACTATATGATACTCCTATTAAAGTAACACAGTGAAATCAATTTCGAATGTAAGCTGCTGTTTTGTTTCGTCTTTATTGGTAAAAAGTATTATTATGGATAACTAATAATACTTTTTACCCAAAAAGTATTATCAACAACCCACCGTCGGCTGCCCTCCACCACCATCGGTTGCCGCCCCACCGTCGCCGGCTGTCGCCGCTCGCCACCGTCGTTAAAATGTTTTTAGGTACTTTTTAATATTTTAATAGAATTATATGATTTGGCATGTTTTGAGGGTTTTTTATTATATATTTTGAAGTTTTATGTTTTCAAATGTTTTTTTATAGATGGAACGAGTGTTATGATAATGAAGATGAACTACAATCATTTAGGCATAAGACACGACAACAAGATAAAGTATACGATGAACGTGAAGAAAACTGTTGGATTCTGCATCTTTGCATCGGTATATTCTATCTGAAAGGTCATGAAGGGGTGATGAATGAAGTTCCTGATGGTGCTGCAATCTTTGCATCCAGTTATTGGCTTAGGAACAGCGACATGTATCGAGTTTAATTACTCTTATCAATATTTTAGGACGACAATAAACGTCACATTTAAAAGATACATTTTTACGTGTGTATGGTACTCGTGTTATGTAACTTTTATAGACTAACATTTAAAAGATACATTTTAGTCTATACATAATTATTCTAGGCGTGTCATATTTTAGTATGTTTATTTTAGACGTGTTATATTTTTGACATGATTAGATTTTCATTAATCTCTATTAGCTGGATCCTTAGATGTAGCGCATTAGTCTTGAGTTCAAGTCTTATCTATCTATATCTATACTTCTATACTACATTATAAAGCATTTTTCACACATTCTTGAAAAGAGTAGAATGTTGAAAGTTGAAAAATATACAAGCCTTGAAAACTAAATGTACAAGTCTTGAAAACTAAGAATCTTGACATTAAATGTGTGACGAAAAACTTAGAAATGTACAAGTTTTGGAAACTAAATGTACAAGCCTTAGAAACTAATAATCTTGACATTAAATGTGATTGGTAAAATTTGATGACTTGACAAAAATATCTTGGCCGGATTTAATGACATTAAATATGTGATTGGTAACTGATTTGTAATATGGAATTCTTTGTGGCTTATAAATACAAGTTGACCCGTTTTTGAAAAACTTAGAAATGTACAAGTTTTGGAAACTAAATGTACAAGCCTTAGAAACTAATAATCTTGACATTAAATGTGATTGGTAAAATTTGATGACTTGACAAAAATATCTTGGCCGGATTTAATGACATTAAATGTGTGATTGGTAACTGATTTGTAATATGAAATCCTTTATGGCTTATAAATACAAGTTGACCCATTTTTTTACCAGAACCGGTTGAACCTGCTTGGTCGAACCGGGTTTCAAAACATTATGTTTAATCTCCAAACCACCAAACTTTTATTATTTTTTGTTTATAACCTATAAACTTTTTTTATCACTACAATTATTTACCGCTAGGAATTCCCGCCGCTATGCGCGGGTACTCATCTAGTTATATATAAATACAAAGTAAAAGATGATAGGAAGACTTACAACGACTCTAAACTCCAATCATTGACCCTCACAATCTTAAAATTATGAAAACGACCATAAACAATAATATTATATCATAAGCTGGATGATGGAGTTAGCTGGAGCTAAAATTGGAATTGAAAAGCTTTTATTATAAGCTTGAAGCTAGAGTTTTTATTTTAGCGTTACAGGTCGTTGGGCGGGGGGAAGGTTGTCATGAGTTAGTTAGTTTGGGGGACCAAAGGCATTTCTTCGTGGACCAGACACGTATCTTATTGAATAAATTGCGACACATATGGGAATGGGTGCTACGAAAAATAGTGTCGAGTCTAATAAATCAACCGTCTACTCAATATCCTTGTACGAGTTCACAATCACCACATATATGAACCGTTGGTTCGGTAAATTGAAATTGTCCTTAGGTGTATAGATATCCCAATTATTGTACGCGGTTGTATATTGAGGTACTTCCCGTCGGTTCGTTAATTATTATGTTATATCTCACACACATAAACCAACATTATTCTCCTAGAGAATGATTAACCCTTGGTCTTACCAATACTACACTACCACGGTTGGGTACACTGCCTAAGAGGGTTGTAAAACTTAGTGTGTTTCAACCCGACAAATGATGATAATGTCACTTGTCATATGTCACTTCACAACACAACACTAATAAGCACAAGACATAAAGGGAAAGAGAGATGGTGATGAGAAGTTATTTCGCCATAAATGTATAGCAAGAGAAAGGGAATACAAAGTGAAGAGAAGAGAAATAAGCAATCGCACACACACCCTCTCCATGTGGAGAGGGGTATCTATACACAAACCTCCTAAGTAAGGCGTGTGGGTTAAGTGAGCATGGATGAGCCGGGCTTGGTCTTGGTAACGGGCTAAGCCCGAAACGTATACAATATTAGCTTAAAGCCCATGCTCATATACTCGTCTAGCCTATTACAATATTACAAAGCTCTTAAGTAGAGAATAACCGACATTTCATATAGAAGCGTTTATAATAATCTCCCCCTAAGGGGCGGTTATTCACTAATACTAATCTTCATATTCCGTGTAGCTTTGTATCTTGTTCTCGAGCTTTGTTAGGTAGTGGATTTGATCTTTATTGTTCTAATCATGCTTGTGATATTGATCTTGATCTTTTTCTTTTATTTTCTTTGTTTTCGCTTTAGAAATCTCTCATCATCACTTGCCGACCACCATACCCATAGTTGTCTTGAAAGCAATCAAACTTCTTCCGTAAATATTATTGCATTATATATGAAGAACTTCGATTGCGCAACCACCTCCGTAATCATACACACGTCACGAACTAACGGCTATAATGAAAAGTATTTCCATTTCTTCAAAATGTCTTACGTAAAACCTCGTCGCCATGTCACTTCATATCGCCAGCTCGATGTGATTTCCAATGTGCACAAAATAAGTATGCGTGTAAATTTTTTTATAGTTCTACAATAGCTATAAAGCATAGGTAAAAACTTACTTTAAAATTTCAATTTCAGTCACTCTTCTTATAGTCCTCTTTGTGTTATGATTTCCAGAGTGTATAAGGTCCCCGACCCGCTAAACACATCCCATGTAATCTACCAACGCATTGCACATCTGCTCATATTTTGTTTTAAAAAAATAGACTACATAAAAGGTGCAATATCACCCACCATTCCCTCCCCCCTCAACCCCTGCCCTATCTCCCCACCCCACACCCCCTACCCCACCCCCCCCCACAGCACACCCTCCCGCATGGTGCCCCCCCCCCCGTCCCTACACCCCACGAGTTCCACATACCTGATAGTGACCCATCGCTACCACCCCCCCCCGCTCCACTTTCGCCCATTTTCCCCCACCCGCAAACACCTCGTAAAACAGTCCGAACCCCTCACCCCCCTCGCGCCCCACCCTACCTCATCTTTTACCCCACCCCGACCAGTACACCCACGCCCCCCATCACTATACTCTCCTAGCTCCACTCAACCCGCTCATGCACCACACCACCCCACCCCCTCAGCCCCGTCATTGTAACCCCCCACCCGCCTACTCCATTCACATCCACCCCCCCCCCACCCCCCTCCGACCCCCATCCCTATCTGGCCAACCCACGCACGCCTCCTGCTCGCTCCCCCCCTCGCCATTTCTAGCACTACACACTCACCCCCCATCCTCCACACCGCGTCTCCCCACTATCCCCCGCCCCCCCCCACAACATCCCTCGCCCCTTTCCCCCTCCTACCCCCCCCCTCCCCCCCCCCCCCCTACCAACTCGTCATACGCCATCACCTACCCACTAACATCCACCCCCCCTCAACCCGTTCCGTCGTCCTCTCTTTCAAGCACCGACCCCAGCCTCCTTAAAACACACACCCACACCCCCCGGACACTAACACCCCGCCGCACCCTTCGCAACCCAACCCCTCTCCCACGACCCCTCCTACCATTTTTCACCCATAAGCAACCCCCACCCCGCCAGTTCCCACCACAACGCCCCTCACCTTCCAACCCCGCCCCCAACACCATACCCTCCCCCTACCTCCCCACCACCCCTGAACCATTCCCTCCAACCCTGTACCCTACTATCTCGGTCGCCCTTTTCACCCCGCTTATACCCCCCCCCTCTCCATCGCCACACTATAGTGGAGACCAGATCACATCTAACCCCAGTCGCCCCCCGCTCATACACTTACTGTAACCCTCCCAATCAATACAACGACCATCCTTCCGTCTTCCCACAACCACCCCCCCTCCTACACTGCACCACTCCCGCCAGCCACCCACCCCCCTCCCCCCACATCACCATCCCCTACAAAAACCCAACACAACCCCATACAACCCACCCCCCCACTACGCCCATGACCCAACCAGTCACGAAACGCACTCATAGCAAACCCCATATCACCCCCACCTACTCTCTAGACCCATCAAATAAAATCCTGAATCTCCCCACCATCCAGAATCATAGGACACCCCAACAAACCCACCAATCCAAAACAGACACCAACATAAACTTTACCTCTTTTTATAAAAGCCTTACCCGAGAGCAATCAGTTCCCCGACCCTCTGACCCCCTCCCCAGAACACTACCACCGCCTTGCATAGCCTATAAAATTGTATATAACACCAAGCCTCCCAACAAGTTGCCCATAATCACCAACAGATACAGATAAAACGGACTAACTTAACATAGCATCCAGAACAATTGTAATGCCTCAAAACCTTAATAATGGAATCGGAAATCCATTATTTGGTATATTTTCAAAACGAGGAGTAATCACCTAAAGCTAAGCGAATGTCAGATAAGTCTAAAGTTTGATTTAAACTTTACGTCAAAGCTAACACACAAAAATTATGAAATCCATATAAGCCTCAACGTTTTCATAGCTTCGCAATGCACAAATAACACAGGTTTCTACGACAATCTAAATTTATCTTGTATAATCAGCCACACGCCATATGATCAAAAAAGGTTATCCGTTAATAAAGACGTGCTAGCCCATACAAAACCAATAAACAACCTAAACAATTTTATATTTACACAAAGCTAAAACAATGGTGTACCTCTTTTATCAATCAAGATAACACCAAAACCACCCCTATCGGAGTAGGATCCAGAACACTTCTTCGATATCCACTACAGACATAAGTACCATACCTCTATCGAGTTTGTTCTGAAGTGAGCGTCCAGATCAGCAAATTGCTAGAGTGACAGGGGCCGCATAGATAACTATCAAATTGTTGATGATACATGTGACATTTACTGAATGACGTATTGTCAAGTTCGTTTGCGTTTTGTAAATAACATATAGAATTAGCACGGTTTCTAAATATATTCAAAAAGCAGTATGCAAATGTCGTTTGCTTCTAGCCAGAACCAGAAAGTCGACGGTTCTGGCTTATTCAGTTAATTTTGGTTTGGTTTGGTTGGGTTGCACGATCCTGATTTTGTATAAAGTAGGAAGGAATTCGATGAAGTTTGGTGCGATTGATGTTGGTAATCTATAACGAATACCTGCGAATACTCTAATTCGCTTTAGATCATCTCAAAGCGACATTACATGTGAGTTTCCCATGCTTGGCGCTATAAATGTTTTGTTTTGATGGTGAGTATCTATGTGGCTGCTGATGTAACATCATTAAGTGTTGCGCATTTCTTTGGGTTGCTAGCCTATATGACACGTAAACAGATTTGTCAATTATTCGTGTGTAAATAGGAGTGAGAGTGTGCATCTAACTAAAAGTTGGTGCTCGTCTATTTGTTTTGGTATTGTAATTGTTGTATAATTTTTCCCGTTTGATTAATGTTGTACCCATGAGCGAAAGTGGTCGAATATGTCCTGCCAATTAAGTCAGTACGGTGTATTTGAAATAAAGAAAATGGTAGAATTGGTTTTCTTAATTTTTTAAGTGTTTCTAAATTAATGTTCATTTTGTGGCAGGTGTGGCAACAAGCACCGACATTCAAGTAAACACATGTATCATCAACAATATGATAGTATCTAGCGGCCCTGTCACTAGCATTGCTGATCTGGACGTCACTTCCAAGAACAACACGATAGAGGTGAAGGTATATTGTTAGTGGATATCGAAGAGTGTTCTGGATCCTACTCCGATAGGGGTTTGGTGTATCTTGATTGATAAAGAGGTACATGTTTTAGCTTTGTGTAAATAATTGTTTAGCGTTGTTTATTGGTTTCGTAGGAGCACGCTATTTACGGAAAACCTTTTTTGACATATGGTGGTGTTATACAAGAAAATTTAGATGTCCGTGACCTGAGTTATTTTGATGCGAGGCTATGAAAAGATGAGGCTTATAGGATTTCAAATTTTTGTTGTGAAGCTATGAGAAAGTTTAATCAAACTTTAGACAACCTGACATCGCTTAGCTTTAGGAGATTACTCGATTAGAAAATATACCAAATAATGGATTCCCTATTCATTATTTAAGGATTGAGGCATACAATGATCTGGATGCTAGAAAAGTTGTCCGAAATAACTTTCTTGTAGGTGATATTGCACCTTTTATGTAGTCTATTTTTTAAAAACAAAATATGAGATATGCAATGCGTTGGTAGATTACATGGGATGTGTTCAGCGGGTCGGGGACCTTATACACTCTGGAAATCATAACACAAAGAGGACTATAAGAAGAGTGACTGAAATTGAAGTTTTAAAGTAAGTTTTTACCTATGCTTTATGATTATTGTAGAACTATAAAAGAATTTACACGCATACTTATTTTGTGCACATTGGAAATCACATCGAGCTAACGATATGAAGTGACATGGCGACGAGGTTTTATGTAAGACATTTTGAAGAAATGGAAATACTGGTCATTATAGCCGTTAGTTCGTGACGCGTGTATGATTACGGAGGTGGTTGCGCAATCGAAATTCTTCATATATAATGCAATAATATTTACGGAAGAAGTTTGATTGCTTTCAAGACAACTATGGGTATGATGGTCGGCAAGTGATGATGAAAGATTTCTAAAGCGAAAACAAAGAAAATAAAAGAAAAAGATCAAGATCAAGATCACAAGCATGATTAGAACAATAAAGATCAAGTCCACTACCCAACAAAGCTCAAGAACAAGATACAAAGCTACACGGAATATGAAGATTAGTATTAGTGAATAACCGCCCCTTAGGGGGAGATTGTTAGAAACACTTCTATATGAAATGTCGGTTATTCTCTACTTAAGAGCTTTATAATATTGTAATAGGCTAGACGAGTATATGAGCATGGGCTTTAAGCTAATATTGTATACGTTTCGGGCTTAGCCCGTTACCAAGACCAAGCCCGGCTCATCCATGCTCACTTAACCCACACGCCTTACTTAGGAGGTTTGTGTATAGATACCCCTCTCCACATGGAGAGGGTGTGTGTGCGATTGCTTATTTCTCTTCTCTTCACTTTGTATTCCCTTTCTCTTGCTATACATTTATGGCGAAATAACTTCTCATCACCATCTCTCTTTCCCTTTATGTCTTGTGCTTATTAGTGTTGTGTTGTGAAGTGACATATGACAAGTGACATTATCATCATTTGTCGGGTTGCAACACACTAAGTTTTACAACCCTCTTAGGCAGTGTACCTAACCGTGGTAGTGTAGTATTGGTAAGACCAAGGGTTAATCGTTCTCTAGGAGAATAATGTTGGTTTATGTGTGTGGGATATAACATAATAATTAACGAACCGACGGGAAGCACCTCAATATACAACCGCGTACAATAATTGGGATATCTATACACCTAAGGACAATTTCAATTTACCGAACCAACGGTTCATATATGTGGTGATTGTGAACTCGTACAAGGATATTGAGTAGACGGTTGATTTATTAGACTCGACACTATTTTTCGTAGCACCCATTCCCATATGTGTCGCAATTTATTCAATAAGATACGTGTCTGGTCCACGAAGAAATGCCTTTGGTCCCCCAAACTAATTAACTCATGACAACCTTCCCCCGCCTAACGACCTGTAACGCTAAAATAAAAACTCTAGCTTCAAGCTTATAATAAAAGCTTTTCAATTCCAATTTTAGCTCCAACTAACTCCATCATCCAGTTTATGATATAATATTATTGTTTATGGTCGTTTTCATAATTTTAAGATTGTGAGGGTCAATGATTGGAGTTTAGAGTCGTTGTAAGTCTTCCTATCATCTTTTACTTTGTATTTATATATAACTAGATGAATACCCGCGCATAGCGGCGGGAATTCCTAGCGGTAAATAATTGTAGTGATAAAAAAAAGTTTATAGGTTATAAACAAAAAATAATAAAAGTTTGGTGGTTTGGAGATTAAACATAATGTTTTGAAACCCGGTTCGACCCAGCAGGTTCAACCGGTTCTGGTCGAAAAATGGGTCAACTTGTATTTATAAGCCATAAAGGATTTCATATTACAAATCAGTTACCAATCACACATTTAATGTCATTAAATCAGGCCAAGATATTTTTATCAAGTCATCAAATTTTACCAATCACATTTAATGTCAAGATTATTAGTTTATAAGGCTTGTACATTTAGTTTCCAAGACTTGTACATTTCTAAGTTTTTCGTCACACATTTAATGTCAAGATTCTTAGTTTTCAAGACTTGTACATTTAGTTTCCAAGGCTTGTACATTTTTTAACTTTCAACATCCTACTCTTTTCAAGAATGATGAAAAATGCTTTATAATGTAGTATAGAAGTATAGATATAGATAGATAAGACTTGAGCCCAAGACTAATCCTACATCTAAGGATCCAGCTAATGGAGATTAATGAAAATCTAATCATGCCAAAAATATAACACGTCTAAAATAAACATACTAAAATATGACACGCCTAGAATGATTATGTATAGACTAATAATTTGTGCATGACAAATGAAAATCATGCTTACATTTGGTGATCCAATGTTAGTCCATAAAAGTTACATAACACGAGTACCATACACACGTAAAAATGTATCTTTTAAATGTAACGTTTATTGTCGTCCTAAAATATTGATAAGAGTAATTAAACTCGATACATGTCGTTGTTCCTAAGCCAATAACTGGATGCAAAGATTGCAGCACCATCAGGAACTTCATTCATCACCCCTTCATGACCTTTCGGATAGAATATACCGGTGCGAAGATGCAGAATCCAACAGCTTTCTTCACGTTCCTCGTATACTTTATCTTGTTGTCGTGCCTTATGCCTAGATGATTGTAGTTCATCTTCATTATCATAACACTCGTTCCATCTATAAAAAAAATTAAAAACATAAACCTTCAAAATATATAACAAAAAACCCTCAAAATATGCCAAATCATATAATTCTATTAAAATATCTTCACGTTTCTCGTATACTTTATCTTGTTGCCGTGCCTTATGCCTAAATGATTGTAGTTCATCTTCATTATCATAACACTCGTTCCATCTATAAAAAAACATTTGAAAACATAAACCTTCAAAATATATAACAAAAAACCCTCAAAATATGCCAAATCATATAATTCTATTAAAATATTAAAAAATACCTAAAAACATTTTAGCGACGGTGACGAGCGGCGGCAGCCGACGGCGGTGGGGCGGCAACCGATGGTGGTGGGGGCAGCCGACGGTGGTTAGAGAAGAGAGGAGTGAATGAGAATTGAGTGAATGAGAATTGTGTCATGGGTATAATAGATTTATATAGGCATGGGGCTATTAATTTGAACTTTCAAATTAACAATTAGCATTCAATGAAATTAATAATCACACATTTAATGTCAATATTATTAGTTTGTAAGGCTTGTACATTTAGCTTCCAAGGCTTGTATATTTCTAAAGATTAATGCATAATTAGCCAATTAGCATTCAAAGCATCCGAAATTATCAATTAGCATTATTACAAATATTAATAGTAGAATGGGTTGTACATTTAGTTTCTAAGGCTTGTACAATTTTCAACTTTTCAATTCCTACTCTTTTCAAGAATGGGTGAAATTTCCATTATAAAGTAATATAGATATATATCTTGATGCTACAAGCTACGGTTATGCAAATTTTGTGGCCCCGTGAAATTAAAATTTTGATTATTGAAGGAACATAGACACACCTATAAACACTAAGTTATTCTTCTATTAGAGCGAACAGAAAACAAATATTTTTATGGGTTAAGTTAGTCCACTTTTATACAAATATATAAATTGCTGAGTTCACTTAACAAAGCGAGTGGAATTTAACCGCAGCTCGCCGTTGCGGCGTGGGGCAGTAACCTTTTTTATATAAACACAATAGTTATTATCATGGAAGGTGATGAGAATGATACCGAAATAGATAAAAGCGTCGTTTTCTGTAAAGTTTTTTTTCAGTTTGGCGTCGGTGATTTTTTTAGTTGGGCAAATTTACTATGTCAGAACATTGCAATGATTGGGCATCGTTGTTGGTTCACAATTTCGAAGACCTTTCCTCCGCTGATTTCTCTCGCAGGGTATTTTTGATCTGAAATGAATCAGAGCTAGATATGTGTTATATATTTAATAAAAAAAGTTTATTGCATAATAAAAAGTCAAATAGAGTTAAAAGCTTAAGGGTCCTAGTTGTCATTATTTTTTTTTACGTTGGGCCAGATTGAGCAGAGAATTTTTGGGCCAGATTTTGGGCAAGTACCGCTTAAGTGTTAACTGTAAACATGCACTCAAAAAACAGGTACTCAGACCCTATCTGTAGGACCTTTTTTTAAATAGCGTCCTAGTAAAACATTTATAAAAACCAATCTATAATAACCATTGTAAAAATTTTAGTTCTATATAACTCAAGGTTTATAATAAAAGGCGAAGCATTAAACAATGGATCCTAAACTAATATATAAGACACATTTTTAGTATAGTCTTATCACACGCGAACATATAGACATCTTATATAAAAGTCCTATCACATTAAGTTTATAGGACTCTTATTTCTTATGGTCTTATTAGAATAGAACTTTATACGACACTTAATATGTGTGTCCTATTACATGTATCTTGGAGAGACTGCTTTCGCGCTTAGGGCTAATTATCGTATATAAAGCATAATTAGGACAACTGACAACAAATCACTATAATAAATCATTTTAACGTGGAGCTTATTCGATAATTCATTAATCTTAATTCTTAACGTATTTGGACACATGTTTGTAGGTCCTAACAAAATGAGTTTTGTACTAATGTGCTAGTTATCTTAGAATATGACACTTAATGCATGAATGAAAACTAAATTACCTTATGTTTTTACATAAATTGGTAAGGTCAGAGAAAAAGTGGAGGGCGAACGAAGTATTACATTTTAACGAAGATGAGGTTGTGATGGGTTTTACTTATGGGAAAACGAATGGGAAGGAGTCAACGATAAAAAATAAGATAGGTAGGAGGAGCGTTACAAAAGCTACATAAGTGACAAGGAAAAATGGGCGGAAGATCTTGGAGAAAACAAAATAGGGACATCAGATGTGTACAAAGAGTATTATGATGTTGAGAGCGAATGCAACGGGGTTTTTTTGGTTGTGGTAACGAGGAAGAAGTAGTTAGTAGTAATTGTAAGGTAAATATGGAACAAGCAAAAAATAAGGGAAATAATTGGAGCACCGTGGGTCTTAGCCGAAGAAGATAATGAGGGGGTGCAGAGGTGTGAGGAAAAGCTATGGACGGGACAGAGGCCCATCGTGCACAATAGAGTTGGTATGGGTTTTCCGGTTATCGTTTTTAGTCATTTTATTATGAAGATTATATCTATAAATGTGATGGGTATAGGGGATTGTGGGAAAAAATGCGGATTAGATTGATTATTAGGGATGAATATTCAAACGTGATTGGACTTCAATAAACAAAAGCGATGCGATGAATGATGTTTGGATTGAGGATATTTGGGAGGGGGTAATGGTTTTGGTTACTCCCAATTTCCTGCAGCCGATAATTATGGGGGTATAATTTTAATTTGGGTTTCGAGAGTCTTTTCATGAAATAGGCAATAAGGGACGATATAGTTATGGCAATTAAGGGGGAATGAGAAGGGAAAGAAGAGGAGGTGTTCATGGTGTGTATCTACAAGCCGCATGTGAGCAGACAAAAAATGTCGTTATAAGAAACAAATGAATTCATTGATTTTATTAATGAAAGAAGGTTAGCCGAGATTCCTATGGGGGGAGGAAATTCACGAGAGTTATTGATGATGTAATGAAGTTTAATATACTTGGTCGTTTCTTGTCGGATGATGACTTCATAATCTTTGGGGTAAGTTTTCGGTCATTGCTTTGGATATGAAGTTATTAGATCACTGCCTAATTATGCTAAAAGATGTGTACTTATGTGATCAGATAAGCACACTTTTTAGTGCTCATTTATTCTTGATATATTGCTCAATTGCTTTTATTTTGTCTAGATATTGATACCTAATCGTTTACTTTTGAATATTTAGGATTTTTGGAGCAATTCTACGAAAGATACGGAAAACATAGCATTTTGGAGCAAAAACGAAAGAAACTACATTTTGACCAAAGGGAGGATACAAAGTATGCACATTTGGTGATACGCCGTATTAAGTTGCTCCCAAATATGCCAAATAAGAGCCCATATTCAAGAGGATATGTCGTATCACCATTCATGGATACGGCGTATTGATGCCCTAATAGAGAGTTGATCCCAACGTATTGTAGGCATATCCGTATTCACACCATTGGTGTTATACGACGTATCGAAGGCAAGGGTCAACGTTAACTAATTGAAATATGATAAATACGTGGTCGTGACACACACGTCACTATACTGCGTATCTATAAATCGTATCGGGGTCATGGACACAAACCATAAATATAGATCATAAATGGTGATACGCCGTAGTATTATTCTTGTCCCAAAGGATAGAGATAGACATTATAGAATAAAGCAACCATAACTATACGACCTTGTTTACCAATATGTATCACTAACTTAAATAAATTGAATCATTGCACTTAAGTAAACATGGATTAATTAGACATTGTCGGATTAACTCGGCTGACACTATTTCCAACACTTGATCACAACCACAATACATTTTATCGCTTTCGTATAGATCCAATTACTTGATTATCATTTAATATAAGGCATTATGCATATGAATAGAGTAGAGTTGAGCTTAATATGATGATTGTTTACGAAGAACGAGCTTGAGATATCAAATTGGCCGACCTTGAGTTTTAAATGATGATTTGAGATCATGCTTAGATTTTTAAAGCTCGATCGAGCTCGAGTCGAGATTCAAGCCAGATTTTGATAGTCGAGTCGAGTTCGATCTTGGCTTACTCGACTTAGTTTAACGCTCGCCACCACACTACAGTACGACTTAGATCTATAAGGCTGTCGTGAGGATAAACGTAAGTCCGTTAGTAATGCAAGTTTGAAACTCGACCCGCTATCAAAAATCCGCGGCTGAATCTAGATCGAGTCGATAGAGCTTTAAATTCTAAGCATGACCTCAAATCATCATTTAAAACTTAATGCCAACCAATTTCACATTTCAAGCCAGTAAGACATAATGCAAATGGTTTGTAGCTTAGTTGGTAATGAGTGAAGCATCTTTACACCCAACAAGTACAAGGTCAAATGTCCAACCCTTGGCACCCCATGGCCACAACCATTGAGTGAGTCATGTATGCCCCTCGCATTATGTAAAGGCGGCCGATTGTGACCCGGTTCGGGTTACGAGTCATAAACCTTTTACACCTAACTTAGACACAATTTTAGAAAATGTGATAAGTGTATACAAGATTAAACACGGGGGACTTGTTTTGTAAACTGTAATTTTTTGTAACTCACTAAAATTTAGGGGAATCAACCCGCCATTTATTTTAGCAAAATTAGAACTGCTATTCGAGGGTATATTAATTTTGACGCTGTGAAAATGAAAGCTCCACGTTCTTCATACACCTTTAAGGTTAGTTTTTTTGTTGATTTAATTTTGGTGAAGTAGTTGGTTATTGAAGCTAGGGTTTCGGTTTCTCTTCAATTCGTAATTATTTTTGTTTGGAGTCTAAATTGGCAGTATAATCTTACATACTTAGTAAGTTATGTCATTTTTTGATGATTGAGTTCTTACTATGTGCTTTGAAATGTGGTCAAGTGTGTGATTCTGAATACCAACATAGTTAACAAATTACTAATTTTATAACTTTGTCTGTGATTATGGTTAAATACTTACAAGATGCTTCAATGTTTTTATTTTATAAACAAATTGGTCATTTGGTAAAACTGATTCTGGTTGAGAAAGACGATTACTTTCATCAAACCAATTGTGTTGTTGTTAATTGTAGCGGCTTCTAGTCAACCTAATTTGCTGATTTTGTCAAATCTTTTAGATGAAGTGTTGCTAATTGAAATTTGTTTAGTGATATTGCCTAAGTCTATTCATTTATTGCCTTTTAAGAGTTTGTGATATTTCCTCAACCACAAAAATAGTACAGGTTATGTTATATTCTTGTGTGCATTGCAAGGGATTGAGATATGAAAGTTCTTTCTTTCTTGGTTCACGTTATTACGAGTAGAAAAACCATATATGCTTAGGGCGTGTTTGTTTTGGCTTATGAAACATAAGCCCATTTAGGATTATATTTTATAAGCTCCAATTTTCTGGCTTATTTGGGAATTTTCAGCAGCCGATGAGGGCGTTGATGTATTTGATTAGTTTTTCTGCTGGTGCCAAAGGGTTGGTTAATCATCAGTGGTGGATACCGAGAGGTGTGTATTTGAATGACAAAGTTATTGAAATGACAAGTATGTTGGGTCCATTTTTCTATGTTAGTGCTCTCCCTAATCAGAGTATCTTTAAGGGTCAGCCGGATGTTGGGTGGGAGAGTTTTTTTTTGTAAGTTTCTATCTTTTTATGTTTTTTGGTTTGTTTTTGGGTTAAGTGTGTTAAATACTTTTTTGACAGTTACACATAGATATCGTTGATGATATAACTTTTTTTTTGTTTCCTTCAGATATACTCGCAATGCACAATATGTATGAAGCGGGACAAAAGAAGGTGGCGTTTACATATCTCACTGAGAAGGTAAACGACATTCTCCATTTCTTCGTACAGTTGAGCAAAATAGTGTGCTAATGGGTCAAAACGGGTCACAAGCTGACCAAATTTGTATCATAAAATAAGTTTGACATGTCAAACGGGTTGGGTTAGGTCAACGGGTCAAAAGGGGTAGCATACCTACCAATTCTTCTCTAAAACGAGTCATTCTAGTTGATTTAATTCCTCCCACTCATATATAAGGACCTCCTAACTGAAATGATCCTTGATATTGCTGGCCTAGTAACGCTTTTTGCTAAGCTTGATTTATCACCAGCCACAACGGTTTGTAGAATAAAAAGCAAGACTTGGAAGATATTGAGATCCACTATATGCAAAGATTCCATCTACAGAACAGACTTCGCTAATTGATTAGTATAATAAATTGCGTATCGGATAAACCGAACAACTTAACAAATAGAATGGAGTGATGTACAAAGAACGAATCAACATGTGTAGATAACATGTTGATTATGCATGCTACTATTTCCAGAAAATAAGTTATAATTCTTTTGGATATAATTTATATATATTTAACAAAAAATGACAATCAACTTTGATATTGATGAAATATTTTAGTTTTGCTGAGTAAATCCAAACAAAAAAGGTGTTTTAAGGGTTGAAACAAGCCATACGATTAGGTCATCAAAGTCCAAATTGGCCAAATCGTCTAGGGTTTGACAACAACTATGGAGTTTTATAGCAGAAACATAAAAGAATATGAAATACATTAAGCGGCCAGTTTCCCAAACTGTAGTCGCAATTCCATGGCGATTCAAAACAACTTGGGGATACGATGATGACGATGGCACAATTTCACAAACTGTAGTTGCTAAAAGGGTTGTAGTTATGAATTTTTTATAATTTGTGATTAAATGTGAGTTGCACGTGATTCGAGGTATATATACCCTTTAGTTTTTATGCGGTCATTTGATTTTCACAGGAATGGATTGCGAGAATGGATCATTCATAAATCTACATTCTCAGCCTTTCTTTACTTTTATTAAAGAATGAAAATCATGGGGTGAGAATAGAATGGTAAGTGTTCGTTTCCATTCTCGGTGACTAACAAACACAAGAAAGTATCTTTGTTTCCTTTCTTTGGTTTCCTTTCCACTCTACCAAACATGCCCTAAGATTGTTGTATGTGGCGCAGGCAGGTGACAAAGAAGAGGCATGCAGTGGCTGCATAATATCAGAGGGTGACTTATTTATGACGGGTACTCAACCGGGCTTATTGGAACCAACAACAGCAAGTAGTTTGTTACACCTACACCAACACTATGAGAGATGGACTGTTGAACCTGCATCCGAGGAGCTCAAAGATATTATCTAACATTGTACAGGATGGCAAGATGTTCCACGCACACCTGGTCAGTAACCAATATATATAGTTAAGTATTCTTATGGCTGATTTTGTAAAAACTAATAACCTTTGATTCAGATATGTATAATTGAATTTACATTCATATTGAGCATACGTTTGCTGACTTTCAACATGTAGGAATGGTAGTGGTATCAGTGGTTTTGTACTCTCATGTAGATAGTAGAGCTTGCGAGTGCTTGCTGGTCAAGCTGAGGAGTTTGGTCGGCACGCTGTTGGCAGACTTCACTGAGAGATTTTTCATGTTACCTCGCTATTAGGTCAGTCTTGTTGATCGTACTTGACTTTGGTTGTTAGTGTTTTACTGATATAGATTTTAATACAGTTGTGTATTCATAGTTTTGAGTGTTCGGATGGAGATAATGTGATTTTGATTATATGCTTATTTTAGGGTGTTCGTGAAATTCCCCAAGGGTCTAATCAAAAACTGCTTCTGTTATGATGTCCTAAATAGAAAACATATGCTTAGGATTATCAACGTATTTGAAGATATAAAAGAGGGCGTTGGACAGTTTTAGAAATTAGTACTTAATATAAGCAATCCGAAACACCCTAAGGCAGTAATAAACAGTTTGAGACTGCTTACTCTAATTGCTGGTATCATTAGGATCATTTTACTTATTAAATAAGCCGCATTGTCTCCTTATTTCATTTTTTATAGCAGCTTATTTCAATTGATTATTTAAATGTGCTTAACTCAAAAAGCAGAAGCAGTTTTTATAACCAATTTCAAGCACCCCTTTGTGAAAATTGTCGGTTTTTAATACTTAGTGGCGGGATTAATGCTGCATAAAATATTTAAAAATGTATCACCAAAGATGCCTGTATAATGGATGTAAAGTGAAATAGATTAATGTGCTAGGTGTTGAGACCACCATCCATGTTAGAAATGTATCTAAATCCAGAGCATTAACAATCCCATGCCAAAACCACTCTTTTCATTTGGTTTTAATTTTACTTGTATGTTTCATTCTGAAATGATGTTTTATATATAACTTGTAGACAAGGCTGTTTGGATTACACTTGAAAGTAGGATCGTGGCTCGTTTTTGACTTTTTTTCTGCAGATGTATGTTAATTTTCTTGCAGATTTCGCGTTAATTAAGAAATACAGGAAATACAAACACAAATCAGTATATACTTGGTTTCCATAGGCACAAGCTTGTTACCAAAATTAGAATTTCAATTTACTCGAATCAGTTAGACATATTGATGAAGAAATGAAGTTACATTTTGCTGTTAACAGACATGTCAAAATACAAAATTCAAATTTTAACATACATGCATGTTTGGTCACGTCTGCCTTAGATGACCATGCTTTTTGCCATGTCATCTTTTCCTAAGCATACTTGACATTATCTCTTACAAACTTCAAAGCATGTCATAATGAAAACAATATATGAAAGCTTGTTGAGTATGCTATTTTTAAAGCTTTGAACCTATTGTAGATGACGGGCCTGGATCACTTAGAGCCACATGTCGCAAAAAAGAACCACTCTGGATTGTCTTTGAAGTTTCGGGTTCCATTGAACTAGCATCATACCTAAATGTTCATCTTACAAACCATTGATGGACGGGGACAAAGGATTAAACTCACATGAAAAGGCCTTAGGTTGAAAGAATGTGAACAAGTGATTGTATGCAACTCAGAGTTTGAAGGCGGTAGAGGACCTGATGTAGACGCCATTCAAGTAAAACCCAATTCAAAGCATATATGGATTGATCGTTGTAGCCTCCAAGATTATGATGATGGATTGATTGATATTACCTGAGAAAGCACAAATATTACCATTTCCTGGTAATGATTCTTTAGCAAGTATATGACTTTGTTGTAGATACCTATATGGCTCAAAATACTTTTATTCTAGATGCTATTATAAAGGAAATGAATTTTGTTCATGCTTATGAGTAATATCTTTATATTTACTTGTCAAAAATCAAGTCTGGTTAATTGTTTTACATTTTTTTTGTTTTGAATACCGGTAAATAAAACATGTTTATTAGGCTAAATGTTATGACGCGAAATTTGGTCCTAACAACACAAATATATATCAGGACCCATTTTTTGGTACTAAGATAAATGTTTATGCACTACTATTTCATCATATGAAATTATCTTTTAGAACTCGTGAATGTGTCTCAAAAAAGAATGAAAGGTTAGACATATAATAGAACACCATAAAGCATCCTATTAGGTGATCTATTAGGAAGCCATTTTGATGTAATAAAACAATTTTATGAGACTAAAAAGTTAGTTTTATAATGTTGGTGTTTATTAAGACGCTCATAAGTGTCCTAAATATCTATTACAACCCTTACCTAGATGACACTTTTATATTGGTCCTATTAGCTTAAAGGTCATATAAACATATTTTACAAGACACTAACTGGCGTCCTAAAAACCCCCTTTTCTTGTAGTGAGTAAATATCACTCTTTTTGCCAGAAAAAAGACTATGTTTGTATTCTATGAGAAAACAAACGTCCGTTTACGAATTATGTTGCAATAACACAATAGAACATAGAAAGT
>BQNB010099552.1:1303-24900 GCA_026074375.1 Tanacetum coccineum | reverse complement strand
ATCACAAATGTAATTACGTTTTCCTAAGCTCATGACACCGAAGCTCGACATGTATGAATGCAATATAAATATTGCCACATTGCCCGTGATGATGTTTTAACCCGCAACATCCGAATCCGACATGGTATACATCCGTTGGTTCACTCCGTGACACCAGTGAGAGCTACTCACCCGGATGGGGATGTCAACCCCAATAGATCTATTTATAACATTCGCGCTCACACAAAGTAATTGATAGTTCATGATAATGGGCTCAAAGGGTTATCGCTACTTAGGCAAACACGTAATCATGGTAAAATATACACTTACGTCCAATTTGTAAAAACAAAGCATGTTTCTCACCCCAAAAGTTGTAAATCATTGATATAGTAAAACATAGGGCTATGAATTCACATTGAGTATTGATAATGTAGAAGCAAAGTAGTGGCAAGAAAAATGATGCAAAAGACCTTATCCGCAACCTATGAATAAATAATACATAATCACTAAACGGAACAATAATAATATAAATACTTGCAATCTTGTCCCTAGTGTGTGCTTGAAATATATTTGAAAACAATTCCTCGTTTTAAAAACGGTCAACTTTATCGGGTCAACGCGGTCAAAATATAAGTATATAATTTACGACTTTAGACATTTAAGAAACTAGGTCGTCTACTTTAAAATATTAGTTTAGGTCTGTCCTTGGTTTGGTCTCTAAGTGCGTTAAATAATTAGATGAAACATTGACGTTTTCCTTTTAAATTAAACTTATAAATTACTAAGTTTTATCATGAGGTTTGATAATATTCCAACGTGATTATGAGTTTAAATAGAAGGGGAAAATGTCGACACTATACTATTTTGTAGGAGTATATAGAATTTTATTTGAAGGTTTTATTTAGTTTCCTTATGCATAAGAGTTAAGATTTTTGATGTGGTTTTATTCGAATGGGCTTTACTCGACAAATTTCATTGTATGCGACCGTGTAACTTTTCTTGATGAGAAGTATAAAGTAGACGACGAACACAAAAAGTTTTAATTAAGGTCTTATTGGGTTTAGGCTAAAATTTTAGCTTAACGATAACGTTTAATGCTCGCACCATTTTACTAATGAGATTTATACGAAAGTAACCACATGATCCTAGTAAATAAAAGGAAATGCATAAACTAGGATTGAAATATGACCTGAAAAACACGGGGTGTTATAGTCTCCCCCAGTTAGATGAGCCTTGTCCTCAAGGCTTAATACGTTGCAGTAGATGAAGACGCCCGATTTGTGAAGAGATGTGGGTATTTCTTTTTGAATGAATCTTCACGTTCCCATGTGAACTCCGGACCTCTCCTAGAGTTCCAGCGAACCTTAATGAGTGGTATACGACTTCGCTTTAATCGTTTGACCTCCCGTTCCATAATTTCAACGGCCTCTTCCACAAATTGGAGTGTATCATCAATATGTAGTCCTTCCAACGAAACAACTAATGGTTCGTCGGAATAACATTTCTTCAAGTTGGATACATGAAATGTATTGTGAACCCTGCTCAATTCTTGAGGGAGTTCAAGCTTGTAGGCAACGGATCCAATCTTTTCCAACACTTTGAAAGGTCTAACATATCTAGGGTTTAACTTCCCCCTTTTGCCAAAACGTACGACCCCTTTCTAAGGTGAAACCTTGAGCATAACCCTATCCCCAACTTGGAACTACATCGGTTTACGCTTTAAGTCGGCATAACTCTTTTGTCGATCACGAGCGGCTTGAATCCTTTGCTTGATCTGGATGATTTTCTCGGTCGTTTCTTGAATTAAATCTGGACCGATGAGTTGAGCTTCTCCGACTTCGGCCCAACAAACAGGTGAACGACACTTTCGGCCGTACAATGCCTCAAATGGTGTTGCCTTGATGCTAGCGTGATAACTGTTGTTGTATGAAAACTCGACTAATGGCAGATGCTTAATCCAACCATTTCCAAAGTCGATCACGCAAGCACGTAACATATCCTCGAGAGTCTGGATGGTCCTCTCGCTTTGCCCATCTGTTTCTGGATGGTACGCATTACTCATATCCAAACTAGTACCTAAAGCCTTCTGAAGTGATCTCCAAAAATGTGATGCGAACCTAGGGTCACGGTCACAGATGATTGAGACAGGTATCCCATGCCTCGCAACTACCTCCTTTATGTACAACCTTGCCAGCTTCTCCATAGAGTCAGTTTCTCTCATTGGCGTAAATATTGCAGATCTAGTGAGTCGGTCTACAATCACCCAAATAGTGTCATGACCTTGCGGTGACTTAGGAAGCTTGGTGACAAAATCCATGGTGATATTGTCCCACTTCCATTCAGGTATCTTGGGTTGTACCAACAATCCTGATGGTCTTTGATGTTCAGCTTTAACCTTGGCACATGTCAGACATTTGCTAACATATGTGGCGATGTCGGCCTTCATATTGGGCCACCAATATAGCTTTTTCTTGTCTTGATACATTTTGTACGAACGTGGATGGACAGAGTATTTTGATTTGTGGGACTCGTGCATGATTACGTCCTTAAATCGCCATAACATGGTAACCAACTCCTATCATTTAAGCATAGGGTTTCGTCCGCACGGGGTTCCAACCTCTCCTTTGGTAGATCCTTCCTGATCATACCTCCTACGTCTTCGTTCTTGAGATTTTTTGGTTTCTGTGCCTCGGTCTGAGCATTCAAGATTTGTTTGGGAAGATCCAAGCCAATAGTCATAACTAAGGCTCGCACTCTTAATGGTTTACTTCGCTCTTTCCTGCTTAAAGCATCAGCTACAACATTTGCCTTCCCCGGGTGATAACGAATCTCACAATCGTAGTCACTGAGCAACTCTAACCAACGACGTTGCCTCATATTCAACTCCTTTTGGTCAAGTATGTGTTGTAAGCTCTTATGATCCGTGAACACCGTACATTTGGTTCCGTACAAGTAGTGTCTCCAAATTTTTAGAGCAAACACCACTGCACCAAGTTCCAAATCATGAGTAGTATAATTTTTCTCATGGATCTTCAACTGACGTGATGCATAAGCAATCACCTTCTCGTTTTGCATCAATACCGCACCCAATCCTTTATGTGACGCATCGCAATAAACAATGAAGTTCTCAGCTCCTTGAGGGAGAGCTAAGATAGGTGCGCTACACAACTTAGTTTTCAACGTCTGAAAGGCTGCTTCTTGCTTGTCACCCTATTCGAAGGCGACTTTCTTCTGGGTAAGCTTGGTCATTGGCTTAGAAATCTTTGAAAACCCTTCTATGAATCTACGATAATAACCGAAAAAACCTAAAAATTGGCGAATCTCTGTTGGTGTTTTAGGAGACACCCAATCTTTAATTGATTCGATCTTGGCAGGATCCACGTGAATGCCTTGACAGTCAATCACGTGACCGAGAAATTGTACCTTAGGAATCCAAAATTCACATTTTGAAAACTTAGTATATAACTCCTCCTTCTTAAGCAGTTCTAGAATTTCCTTCTTCATGTTCCTCCTTGTCCTTTGAATAGATGAGTATATCGTCGATAAAGACAATTACAAACTTATCCAAGTATGGTTTGCACACTCGGTTCATGAGGTCCATGAATACCGCATGTGCATTTGTCAAACCAAATGGCATCACTTAGAATTCGTAATGACCATACCGAGTCTTAAATGCCGTCTTCGGAATATCCTTTTCTCGCACTCTAAGCTGATGGTAACCCGACCGTAAGTCTATCTTCGAGTAAACACTGGATCCTTGTAGTTGATCAAACAAATCATCAATCCTTGGGAGAGGATAACGATTCTTTACCGTCAGTTTACTCAATTCCCTATAGTCGATGCACATCCGGAATGATCCGTCCTTCTTTTTGACAAACAAGACCGGAGCTCCCCAAGGTGAGGAACTGGGTCTTATAAAGTCCTTGTCGGATAGTTCTTGCAGTTGCTCCGATAATTCTTTCATTTCGGAAGGAGCCAATCGATACGGCGCTCGTGCTACAGGTGCAGCACCAGGCATCAAATCAATTTGAAATTCCACTTATCGAGTCGGTGGAATACCCGGTAATTCTTCAGGAAATACGTCAGGAAAATCTCGAACGATTGGTACATTCTCATGTCGCTTCTCCCCCGACCTGTCTTCAGTCTCCTTTGATGTAATATTGGCTAAAAAGACATGGTGTCCTTTCAACAAATATTTATGAGTTTTAGTGCATGAAATGATGTTCAGACGAGTCCCGTTTCCTTGGTTGCTCCCTTCACCATGGACAATTAAGGTTTCATTTCCCTAGGGAATACGAATGATCTTTTCGGCACAGTCAATGACAGCATGGCACTTTGCCAACCAATTCATTCCAACTATGACGTCAAAACTACCAACTTCTATGGGCATTAAGTTAATGTTGAATGGATGATTTAAAAGGTTTAATGTACAACCCCGAATGATAGTGTTTATCCTAATTATTTTCCCGTCGGCTAGTTCAACATCATAATAATGGTCTAGTGTAGTGGGTGTGATATCAATTAGGGAGCTAAATGTAGTGGATACAAAACTCCTATCAGCACCAGTATTAAATAGAATAGAAGCATAGCGGTCATTTAGAAGGAACGTACCCATAACAACGTTAGAGTCCAGGTTTGTTCCCGCATTGCCCACCACATAAACCTTGGCTGGTGCATTGTTGTTCCCACGTTGATTACTAAGATTTCCATTCTTCAACTTAGGGCAGTCCCTCTTGATGTGCCCCTGAACACCACACTCATAGCAAGTAACGACATTTTGAGTTGCTCCGGAGTTCCCACGATTGTTATTATTATTGTTTGGACCGGAACTCCTGCAGCCACGAGCCAAATGGCCGATCTTCTTGCATTTGTTACACCTGGGAGCACATGGACCTTTGTGGTGATAGTTGCATTTTGTACACAAGGGCAATGACCCAGTGTACTCACTCTTCTCACCAGACCCAACAGTGTAAGCTCGCCTAGTGTTATGTCTCTTATTTTGTTGTTGGTGCCCCTGATTGTTCCTAGCATTATACTTCATCTTCCTCTTCTGCTCAGCTTGCCTTTTAGAAATAGTGATGAGTTTTTGGTCCATCTGATCATTGGCAAACTCAATTGCCTTCTCCATTGTCTAGGGCCGGTATGACATCACATTTCCCCGGATCATATCAGGGAGTCCACCAACATACTTCTCAACCTCATCCGATTCCTCAGTCCAAATCCATCCAATAAATCAAAAAGTGTGTGTCATCCGATATCGGCCAACTGATAGCAGTTTAAAACTAGCTTATAAACGGAAACACTCTAGCAGAACTTAACCATAAGCCTAGCAGAATTATCAACCAAACCAAATCAGCAACACCTTTTTTCTTGTCCCAAAGTTGTTGATAACATTGTTAGTGACAAATAATATGTCAATAATTGGTCACCAAATTGTCACATTATATAAGTTATCCTTCCTCCATGCCGTTTAGCTGACAACAAGATTTGTCACATGTACTGTCGTTGAATCTGTTACTACTCCACAGAATTAATATTGTATCCACCAGTATTAACGAAAATATGAAGCCAGGAATTAATTTTGAACGACCAGACTTAATCTTAGGCAAGCAGAATTAACATAAAGCGACAGTATTAACCAAGTAAAAAAATGAACCATAATGAACTTCCATGCAGCATAAACATATAAAATGACACCTATACTTACATCATAGACGCGAAATCATAACCTTCCTTTAGTATCATCCAGGTCGCGATCATGAGTGTGTCATATCATCAGCTTTATTAATGCATCAGTACATTCATATTCTTTCTAACCCCATCGGATACCATTAGTGCTTTACCTCCATTCTCACACAATTACGGCTCACAAGAAAACCTTTTAAGAAGTTGGATAAGAATTCATTCCACAAGTCAAGACCCAACAGAACCCGTTTGAAACAACTCAATCTTGAACCAATCCATACTTCCAGCGAAAACCCTTATTAATTCTCAAGAATGCGTCATCAACTGAAAACTTCGTTCTTCCTAAACAATGATCATATCAAATCCTTTGCGGGTGTGGGGGGGGGATGCAGCCATATTCATTCATAGCTTAACTTTTTATCAAAAGCTTAACTTGACGATCGCTAGAAGGAAACAGAGATGCAGATACTAGTAAAGCTCACAACAATATCCAATACATCTCACCACACTGTGTCAAGCATCAGAGATATTTATTTAAGTGTAGTGCAATGTAGTTTGTTAGTTTCTTAATGTAACAGTACCTTAGTGTAGATGTAACAGTTTCTTAGCTTAGCTTCTCTTGTAACTAGTATAAATACTTGTACCCATTTCATTTCTCATTTTGTAAGAGTTCACTTTGTTAAACCACGATCTAGCCATCTAGGATATAATAACAATGATTAACAAACACGCAGCGGAATAATTAAGAACACAATCATTGTTATGAACAAGGTTTTCTTATTCATAAGACTACTAATAAACTAATAAGCACATAGATGATTCATGACTCATCTATGGCTAACTACAACTATTACACGACACACACTTTGCTATTAGACTCTCATTGAGAAGTCTGTGTTTTTCTGGATGCTAAAACTATTCACCCTACCTCTCTTTATATACTAGAGGGGCTAGGGTTTACATAAAACCTAGCTTACTATGAAAGCTAACTTAATATTTATCTTTAAGTCCTTGTTGTTTCTTTTATCTTCAATGTTGCATATAATGTTTTGTAATCATCAAATTATAATTCCCAACAATCTTCCCCTATTTGAGATTACAAAACAATCTTCATGTATGAAACAACCTTCAAAGCTTCCCCTTGAATTAAGATCTTCCTGTATGTCACCACTCATAATAAGTTGCAAATCATGAAACTTCTTCCCCTTTTTGTAATCATCCAATAAGGGTCTTCGTGTAGATAAGCAACTAATAAGCACTTCCCCTTAAGTGATAACCATCTCTTTGAATCACGAACTTAGTAGGCTCCAAGTAGTAATTATTGATGAAGAAAAATGAGTATTACCCATATGTTGAAGAAGTAGAATCTCCCAAGCTTGTGTCTTATGTCTTGCACTATCCACGTGACGTCGAACTTATACAAATGCTGGTAATCATTTGATAATTATAAGTAGACCGCAACCTCTTGACAAAAATCCTCATCTTCTATGAGACACATACTAAGTGATAGCAAATGTACGTAGTAAGCACCATAAGATAGATCGTACACGTTTGCTAGATTCGTCAAGTCTTCGTCACCACATTATAAGCACGAACAAGTTATCTTTAAATGTTGTCAGCCATTTGAGATATAATAAAACACGCACCTGTGAAAATAAACTACAACAACACACAAGTAATAACCAATCTTCATCAAAAATAATCATTATTCAAGACCCAAATGCGTCCGTGTTGGCTTCAAATAGTTATAATTAATGAGAAACATCTAAGTGCAACAACATCATCTTCTCTCATGTGACTGCTGCCTTATCCGGCGATCTCTTGTATTCCTTATTTGTACCGTTGCCTCATCCGGCGATCTACGAACAAAAAGGGTACCCTTGTCACATAATTGATTAAAAGGTCATCGCATCAAATGTCTTTCATAATACTTTCCACAACAAGCCATCATCACTCAAGATCCAAATCCATCCAATAAATCAAAAAGTGCGTGTCATCCGATATCGGCCAACGCTAGCAGTATAAACTAGCTATATCGGACACAACTAGCAGACTTAACCATAAGCCTAGCAGAATTAACATTAAGCGACCAGTATTAACCAAGTAAACAACCTGGCACCATTAATGAACTTCCGTGGCAGCATAAACATATAAATGACAGCACTAACTTACATCATAGACGCGAATCATAACCTTCCTTTAGTATCAACAGGCCGACCATCAATGAGTGTAGTCATATCATCAGCTTTATTACACGCATCAGTCCATTTCCATATTCTTTCTAACCCCACGACTACCATTAGTGCATACCACATTCTCACACAATTACGGCTCACCAAGAAAACTTTATAAGAGTTGGAAAGAATTCATACCAAGCCAAGCAACCAGAACCCGTTTGAACAACACAATCTTGAACAATCCATACTTCCAAGCGAAACCCTTATTAATTCTCCAAGAATGCGTATCACCAGGAACTTCGTTCTTCCAAACATGATCATCATCAAATCCTTTGCTGCAGCCAAATTCATCATAGCATAACTTTTTATCAAAAGCTTAACTTGACGATCGCTCCAGTCAGATTGTAGATATATGAGTGTAGAACCTTCAGTTTAAATTTCGTGACGATCCAACGGTTAACGAATGAGTTATGACCGTTTTACCATGGCTGCCCAGAAAGTGACGAACATAAAAACCCTAAACGGATTTTTAGATTCATCTTCGTTCATCGACCATAAAACCTTGAATCCTAGATATCAAGAGCCACCCGCTCTGATACCAATTGTAAAACCACGATCTAGCCATCTAGGATATAATAACAATGATTAACAAACACGCAGCGGAATAATTAAGAACACAATCATTGTTATGAACAAGGTTTTCTTATTCATAAGACTACTAATAAACTAATAAGCACATAGATGATTCATGACTCATCTATGGCTAACTACAACTATTACACGACACACACTTTGCTATTAGACTCTCATTGAGAAGTCTGTGTTTTTCTAGATGCTAAAACTATTCACCCTACCTCTCTTTATATACTAGAGGGGCTAGGGTTTACATAAAACCTAGCTTACTATGAAAGCTAACTTAATATTTATCTTTAAGTCCTTGTTGTTTCTTTTATCTTCAATGTTGCATATAATGTTTTGTAATCATCAAATTATAATTCCCAACAATCTTCCCCTATTTGAGATTACAAAACAATCTTCATGTATGAAACAACCTTCAAAGCTTCCCCTTGAATTAAGATCTTCCTGTATGTCACCACTCATAATAAGTTGCAAATCATGAAACTTCTTCCCCTTTTTGTAATCATCCAATAAGGGTCTTCGTGTAGATAAGCAACTAATAAGCACTTCCCCTTAAGTGATAACCATCTCTTTGAATCACGAACTTAGTAGGCTCCAAGTAGTAATTATTGATGAAGAAAAATGAGTATTACCCATATGTTGAAGAAGTAGAATCTCCCAAGCTTGTGTCTTATGTCTTGCACTATCCACGTGACGTCGAACTTATACAAATGCTGGTAATCATTTGATAATTATAAGTAGACCGCAACCTCTTGACAAAAATCCTCATCTTCTATGAGACACATACTAAGTGATAGCAAATGTACGTAGTAAGCACCATAAGATAGATCGTACACGTTTGCTAGATTCGTCAAGTCTTCGTCACCACATTATAAGCACGAACAAGTTATCTTTAAATGTTGTCAGCCATTTGAGATATAATAAGACACGCACCTGTGAAAATCAACTACAACAACACACAAGTAATAACCAATCTTCATCAAAAATAATCACTGTTCAAGACCCAAATGCGTCCGTGTTGGCTTCAAATAGTTATAATTAATGAGAAACATCTAAGTGCAACAACATCATCTTCTCTCATGTGACTGCTGCCTCATCCGGCGATCTGCTTGTAGTCCTTATTTGTACCGTTGCCTCATCCGGCGATCTACGAACAAAAAGGGTACCCTTGTCACATAATTGATTAAAAGGTCATCACATCAAATGTCTTTCATAATACTTTCCACAACAAGCCATCATCATTCGAGATCCAAACATTTCCAATAAATCAAAAGTGTGTGTCATCCGATATCGGCCAATGCTAGCAGTACAAACTACCTATATCGGACAAAGCTAGCAGACTTAACCAAGTAATGCTAGCAGAATTAACATCCAAACCAAATAGCAACACTATTTCTGTCCCAAAACTGTTACTGAACTGTCACTAAGTTGTTGTTAGCGACACATAATCTGTCACTAAGTCATCGCTATTCTGTCACATTGTTGATGTCTTCTTCCTCTCATATCAAGTAGTGACGCTTTTACTGTCGTTTAACCGTCGCTAATTCTGTCACTATCCACCAGAATTAATTGTGTGCAGTCAGACTTAACTTCGATGTGACCAGTATTAACCACACACGAGCCCATAATTAATTTTGAAACGAGCAGTACTTACTTTCCAAGGCAGCAGTATTAACATCAACGATCAGTATTAACCTTCACCACAATAACCAAACACAAACACCTTCTACTTGTCCCATGACGAGCATAAACTCACAAACAATATTCCTTGTGTGCTTTACCCTTGAGAGTGACGTGTATCTGCTGTTGTTGTTGTTTGAACAAACGAAACTGGCACTACACATGATGACTTCTCTTCGAACAACATATCTTTTAAATCAGTGAACAATTTATTCACCAGGAATAAGGAGTATAACCCTAATAAATTTAGGGTTTCTTGAGTTGAATAAAACATTACCAAGAACAATCATATGATCTAAAAGAATAAGCCACATGTAGCATCAGATCGCACCACAAAAACCTTTAACGAATCATTTATCCATACTAGGGTTCATCATCAATCAAACGATTAACTCACCAAAGCTAGTATGAACAAATATAATCACCATACAAAAACTTGAAAATAATACCTTTTCTGCAGCCAATTCGTCATAGCATAACTTTTTATCAAAGACTTATCTTGACGATCGCTCCGGTCAGATTATAGATATATGTGTGTAGAACCTTCATATAAAATTTCGTGACGATCCAACGGTTAACGAATGAGTTATGACCGTTTTCCCATGGCTGCCCAGAAAAATACGAACTAAGAAACCATATACGAATTTTAGGTTTCTTCTTTATTCTTCGACTATAAAACCTTGAATCCTAGATATCAAGAGCAACCTGCTCTGATACCAATTGTTAAACCACGATCTAGCCATCTAGGATATAATAACAATGATTAACAAACACGCAGCGGAATAATTAAGAACACAATCATTGTTATGAACAAGGTTTTCTTATTCATAAGACTACTAATAAACTAATAAGCACATAGATGATTCATGACTCATCTATGGCTAACTACAACTATTACACGACACACACTTTGCTATTAGACTCTCATTGAGAAGTCTGTGTTTTTCTGGATTCTAAAACTATTCACCCTACCTCTCTTTATATACTAGAGGGGCTAGGGTTTACATAAAACCTAGCTTACTATGAAAGCTAACTTAATATTTATCTTTAAGTCCTTGTTGTTTCTTTTATCTTCAATGTTGCATATAATGTTTTGTAATCATCAAATTATAATTCCCAACAATCTTCCCCTATTTGAGATTACAAAACAATCTTCATGTATGAAACAACCTTCAAAGCTTCCCCTTGAATTAAGATCTTCATGTATGTCACCACTCATAATAAGTTGCAAATCATGAAACTTCTTCCCCTTTTTGTAATCATCCAATAGGGTTCTTCGTGTAGATAAGCAACTAATAAGCACTTCCCCTTAAGTGATAACCATCTCTTTGAATCACGAACTTAGTAGGCTCCAAGTAGTAATTATTGATGAAGAAAAATGAGTATTACCCATATGTTGAAGAAGTAGAATCTCCCAAGCTTGTGTCTTATGTCTTGCACTATCCACGTGACGTCGAACTTATACAAATGCTGGTAATCATTTGATAATTATAAGTAGACCGCAACCTCTTGACAAAAATCCTCATCTTCTATGAGACACATACTAAGTGATAGCAAATGTACGTAGTAAGCACCATAAGATAGATCGTACACGTTTGCTAGATTCGTCAAGTCTTCGTCACCACATTATAAGCACGAACAAGTTATCTTTAAATGTTGTCAGCCATTTGAGATATAATAAGACACGCACCTGTGAAAATCAACTACAACATCATATAAGTAATAACCAATCTTCTTCAAAATAATCACCAAAAATGAGCCAAATGCGTCCGTGTTGGCTTCAAATAGTAATTATTAATGAGAAACATCTAAGTGCAATAACATCATCTTCTCTCATGTGACTGCTGCCTCATCCGGCGATCTGCTTGTAGTCCTTATTTGTACCGTTGCCTCATCCGGCGATCTACGAACAAAAAGGGTACCCTTGTCACATAATTGATTACAAAGTCATTGCATCAAATGTCTTCACAATATTTTCCTCAACAAGCCATCATCGTTCAAGATCTTCTATCATTATAGAACCAAAAATCTTCTTTGTCCGATGTCGGTCGATACTAGCAGTATTAATTATTTATCGGACAACACAAGCAGTTGTAAATATTTCTCGGACAAATCAAGCAGTACTATCATACTTGAACAACATTAAAAATCTCGAACAGTATCAAATCATCATCACGCAAGTATCATAATAGCATTAACCCACGTAAGCCCATATATACATAATCGGCCCAATTAAATAATCAGTTATTCATTTCTGGCTTGATATTCAAAACATGCTATATAAAATATAAGTGCCAATTGTGGGAGTCGAACTGCTGACCTTCGGAGAGAATATTTTAACAACACATGTTTAACCATCTGCGCTGCATAGCCAGATGATCATTCTTCTCGTTATATAATATTTAATGCTTCTTTCCATGGGTAGCAACAACATTTAACTGTCATAAAACTATCGCTAAAGTGTCGAATTCAGTGTTCTCCTTCCTCCTATATGTTTAGTGACACTTTTTCTTGTCGCTGAGCTGTTGCTTTTCTGTCACTAATCACCAGAATTAACTTTGAATGACCAGACTTAATCTTAGGCAAGCAGAATTAACATAAAGCGACCAGTATTAACCAAGTAAACAACCTGGCACCATTAATGAACTTCCGTGGCAGCATAAACATATAAATGACAGCACTAACTTACATCATAGACGCGAATCATAACCTTCCTTTAGTATCAACAGGTCGACCATCAATGAGTGTAGTCATATCATCAGCTTTATTACATGCATTAGTCCATTTCCATATTCTTTCTAACCCCACGACTACCATTTGTGCATACCACATTCTCACACAATTACGGCTCACCAAGAAAACCTTATAAGAGTTGGAAAGAATTCATACCAAGCCAAGCAACCAGAACCTGTTTGAACAACACAATCTTGAACAATCCATACTTCCAAGCGAAACCCTTATTAATTCTCCAAGAATGCGTATCACCAGGAACTTCATTCTTCCAAACATGATCATCATCAAATCCTAAACGAACCATTAGGATTTTTATTCACAAACACACTTGATGATTCAACCAGCAGCAACAACGAATTTTTGGGTTTTCATAAATGAATCTAAACCCTTAAGCCTTAAAGATCAAAGAATCATATAGCCAAAAACTTTAATAATTAGAGTTTTCTTGATATCAGTTTAATAATACATATGGTACATCAAATCCACAAAACATGCTACTAGGGTTCATCATCACCCCTTTAGGTAACTCACCAAGACTAGTAACATAAAAAACCTTAAAAAATATCTTTGCTGCAGCCAAATTCATCATAGCATAACTTTTTATCAAAAGCTTAACTTGACAATCGCTCTGGTCAGTTTATAGATGTATGTGTGTAGAACCTTCATATAAAATTTCGTGACTATCCAACGGTTAACGAATGAGTTATGATCGTTTTACCATGGCTGCCCAGAAAAATACGAACTAAGAAACCATATACGGATTTTAGGTTTCTTCTTTATTCTTCGACTATAAAACCTTGAATCCTAGATATCAAGAGCAACCTGCTCTGATACCAATTGTTAAACCACAATCTAGCCATCTAGGATAACGAAAACATTAAATATACGCAACGGAATAAGAATAAGAACATCAGTGTTAACAAACAAGGTTTTCTATTAATCTATTACCCCAAGATCAAATGATCTTGGGGCTAAACTAACTATAACTATGCTAACTATTAGACTCTCATTGGAGAGTTCTAATTCTATTCTACATTTTTATACCAGACGCCTACCCCCTCTTTATATAATAGAGAGAGGTTACAATAAAACCCTAGCTTACATATTAAGCTAACCTAATATTACATCTTTAGTCCTTGTTGTTTCTTCTTTCTTTATTGTTGCATATAAGGTTTTGTAATCATCAAATCAGAATTCCCAACACATATTGACTGTAAAACCCATACCAAAGGGGCCTTTTGAGATTTCTTATTAAAACTACTTATAAATATTAGAAAACTAATCACTAAGGCAGATAATAAGCTGTAATGAATCAACTTTGTATTCACTTTTGTAGTAACATATCGCAAAATAAGAATTAAGAGTTGATGGTAAGATTGTAAATATGTCAACATTGCCTCCTTACTTAAATGCGATTGGTTGAACTTATGATAACATGTTGCAATTTTAGTACAAATGCGTCTACAGCAGATCATAGCCACATGTGAAATAATTTTTGTTAACACTCAATTCATGCAAAATACTTAGTTCTAGGTGTTTGCAAGCAAGGATGCGGTTTATAACTTGAACTTGCAATTTAGCTTAGGGAATAGAAAGCGACTTAAGAGGGAATAAGTTGTGGTTTACTGATTTGAAAATAGTTGCGATTTTAGTGCCTGTTAGGTGCTAGGCAGGCTAGATGTGGGTCATGAAAATTCTTGCCATTAGGTAACAAATTCATGTTGTTTCAGCTCTATTTTGAGTCCAAAAGGGTCATGAAAATTCTTGCCATTAGGTAACAAATTTGTGCCATTAGGTAAAAAATTCTTGCCATTAGGTAACAAATTCATGTCATTTAAGGTGAAGCTTTGTTAGTATTTATGTCATGTTTAGCTTGATGAGTTACGAAAGATAGGACTAAGTATTGATTTGTTTATGATTGATCATATACTAAGGCCACATGTGATCTAATCTATATTCTATTATGGTCGTTAAAACTTAAAACCAGATGCACAATACCCGTCTATAAGTAGATAACTCATCATGATGTTAGTTAGCTAAAAAATGTTATATCCGGGTAGTGATTTAGTATTCATAATATGTTTAGTTTCAAGTGTGAATTCTTATTTACTTTTATAATGTCTGTTTAGAGGGAGCATTTTCAGTTTGAAGATTTCATGTAGAGTGCTTAAAATTCATTTATGTATCTTCTATTTTTCTGCACTAAATTTTTGTATCAAGATAAGTAAAACCAACAGCAGATTTGCTAAAGCAAGCTACAGTTGTAGGATTCTATTTGGATTGATGGAAACGTTATAATGTTTGCTTTTCATCAGTTGCATGATACATTACAGATGAAATGCCCATCTTAGATAACCCATTCTGCCATCAACAACAACAACGCCCACGAGTCGTCCCGTAGCGAAGCGCGGGCCGACCCCCTCGTTTAACACACTAACTATAAACATATTTAACGCATTGTAATAAATATTATTAGCAGCTCATTTGTCTATTTGGATGCTTCTCTTACGTGGCTAACAGGGCCGTCATTGAAGGTATACAAGGTAAGTGATCGCACAAGAATTCAAAAGTTTTAGAGGCCTTAAAATTTATCCTCGTTAATAATTATATGCATGTGTAATCATATTTTTCTCGAAGAAAATAGTATTTAGATGAAAAAATATTTTAAATGAGTAATATGTTGAACATTTAGATAACTAATTTACATTATATCTTCTAAATGATGATATTATATATATAACATTCCTTATCAAAAACCTTCATTATGTAATTTCGTCAAGAGCCTTAAAAAATTTCAAAAGTTCATAGACGACCCTAACTAACTAAAATATGATTCATGAAGTAAAATGTAATGTTCGATAGTTGGTTTTAAGCTACAAGACATAGGCATATATTAACAAGCATGAGTCCATGACTACTTTAACACAGTAAGAGCACAGAGTGCAATGACGCAATATGAAGAGTGTTCATTATAGTTCTACAGTAACTATGTATATAGTAGAAAAGCGTACCACAACAATATAACCATAAGCACAATATTCATATATATCCACGACACAAACATAGTCAAAGCTATATAAGAAACACGACATGCAATTATATATATAATGCAAGTATAAATATAAAGCGATAAATGTGAATCTACATGTAAAGAGATGAGTAAAAGGAAATGCGAACCGGACACGATGATTTATAGTGGTTCGGTCACGAAGCTCCTCTTTATCATACTCCACTCCTTGAGTACCGAACTCGAGAGTTACTTCACTGGTCAACAAGCTCCTTTCTCGGCGGAGAAAACCTTACAATGCCGCTTACATTATTTTTTGACACCAAGCTAGATTTCGAGTTCTTCTTCGGGTACAACCTAACCCGTTATGTTTATGGCCTACATAGCTAACCATTACGTCTCTTACAATGTTTTCTGACACTAAGCTAAATGTCAACTTCTAATCTTAGCTAAAACCAATCTACCAACTACCCTATTTATGTTTTATGGCCCAGCATAACAAACCTTGTGTTTTAAGGCCTAAACACATAAACCATCTAACGTATACTCTATATGAAAGTATTACAAGATGAGATCCAAGATTTAATAGTCGAATGGATACAAATTCCTAATCTAAACATCAAGAACTCTTTTATGCAGCCTGATCTACACAATAAACATAAGTGATCAAAAGAAATCACTTATATATAACCCAATCTACTACATGATAACTAAGTAATCAAAGGAGATGGCTTTTAAGTAGAGACACCCTATAACTCACTACATACCCTTGGTACTAGTAGAACTAATCTAGAATCAAACCATGAAACAAGCCTTATGCTAGAACATGATTGAAAATTTAGAACTTAAAAATTATGTGTGGTAGCCTTTTTGGCCATGGGTTTTATGAAGGAGGAGGGGGGAGGATGAACTTTTTTATATTTGCAAAGTAAAGGTTTGGATAAATAGGTGAACCATCCAATGGGTAATAGGGTGAATGGTTAAAAGCATGAACTAACTAATGGGTAAAAGGGTGAATAGGTAAAAGCATGCACCTAAATTCAAAATTTAAATTTACTACTTTCCCTACATTTTCTAGAAGCCTTGATGGGTCGGCCACTATTAGGCCCTTAATGGGCTTGTCTGTTTGCTTGGCCGATCTAATTAACGAAGTCCATATGTGTAAGAGTATCAGGACGTCAAGAGAAGTTGATGATTTGAGTAATTTGCTTTGATGAATATATGCTTGCTTATGGTAGATACGGATGGCGAGATCTTTATGTGTTGACGCATACTAATACTTGAGACGTCGAGAGGAGTTGAAGAATATTTGTGTTGATGATTTATGTATACGAGTAACTTACGTACTATATGTAATGTTTTACAAGTTACATGTTTGTCATCACCAAAACACAAAGAGACTATATATATTATATATCGTAATATTTGTTCTAACACAAGACATAATAGTCAAATGGATATAAGTGCCTAATCTAAACATCAAGAACTCTAATCTTGATATAAATGAATTTCTTTAAACAAGAAGACTTCTATGTATGAAGATGACAAGAGCACTAATCTTGTTTGTTATAGATCTTCATATGTGTATACTTGTGGTGGATGAGGATGGCAAGATCTCAAAGCTTGCAAGAATGGATCATCAAGTAGAAATATGCTTACAACAAATAAGAATTATAAACATTATGATCAAGGGTTAATTGTGGTTTTAAGGGTGTGAAAATGCGTGTTAAACTAGAAGCAAAGACTAATCTAAATGTGTGAAAAAATCAGTTCTTGAAATGTGAAAAAGAGCCACTATTTATAGACAAAAAATTTGACTGTTACTGTAACACCCCCAAAATGGGTCGCAGCGGAATAAGGATCTGGGGCGTGTTACTTCAAGATCAACAGCACAAGATATATATAAGAACGACACAAAAAGTCATTTAAATTGATACATTGGATTTAATTATAAGACATAATACAAAAGCATAAAGCTTTATTTGTTCCTTGTTTAATATTACAAAAGACAACAATACATTTCCCAAAAATATGATGCACATAAATCTTTAAGTGTGCAATCCAAAATGTAATCCGATGCATCCTTGGCGTGCCTATTGACCTCCTGAAAACATTGCTTAAAACGTCAACAAAAATGTTGGTGAATTCATAGGTTTATGTATTTAAATTATGCAGGACCGCAAGACTTTCCCGTGATGTTACAACATATGCCAACAATCACAAAACCAGATTACTGTTGCACTAAGCTCATGACACTGAAGCTCAACATATATTTGCTATTTTAGCAGTTATTTTGCCCGTACAGATGTTGTAACCCGCAACATCCAAGTCCGACATGGTCAACGTTCATTCCCGGTGATAGCTAATCACCCAAACGGGGAGGTTAATCCCAATAGATCTATTTATAACATTCGCGCTCACATAATGCAATTAACAACTACATCTATGCAATTGACAGTTCATGATAATGGGCTCAAGAGGGTTATCGCTACTTAGGCAAACACATAATCAATATACTTTAAACACTTGCGTCCAATTTATAAAACAAAGCATGTTTCCACCCCAAATAATAGTAAATCAGTAAAACTGTAAAAAGTGGGGCTATGAACTCACCTTGAGTACAGATAGTCCAAATAATCACAGATAAAACGTCACGCAAAACGTTTAGATGCAACCTATTTAAATTAAGGTCGTATAAGTACCGAGTACTTTAATTAATAACATTGAATATAATCTTATAGTTGTTACATCGTACTATCGTTCGGGCTATCATAATTAAAGAGGTCATGACATGACGTACGAGGAGTTAGGACACTTTAAATCGTAAATCCAACAACTCGTCGATACGCCATCCGAAGAGGCCTCATTATGAAACTCCCTAGTATTATAGCACTTTGATAACCACTCAATATTCTATATAGCATAATCACCGACTAATCGTTTTAGTAAAATAATATTTATAAAGTGAAAACGTTTATAAATATACTTTTCGTAAAAATGACCTAATTTGGTCGTTTTAAGTCCGTTGCTCGCGTTTCTTACGTCCACGTCTTCGTAGTAAGACGAGTGATCAAAATATTACATTTTCAAGTTTTTGATTTTCTACGATGAATAGTGTTTTTACTATTCACAACAGCTATATACTCGTTTTTAGTTTTAATTAGCGTAAACTTGTAATCGTAATAACTTATTCGTTTTAATCCCGATTTTAGTGATTCCTTCGAGTACGTCTTTGTTATTAAAAGATGTATTATATTTTATAAAGTTAATCCCACTGATGAATAGTGCTTTTTACTGTTCATAGTTTATAAAATTACTTTTATAAACTTTAATTATCGTAAACGTCGTAGTTTATTCGTTATAGTTCCGTTTTTAGCGATTCTTTCGAGTACGATCTCATAATTAAAAGTTATATCATATATTAGATGTTTTAAAAATGAAAGTTGCTGTAATGAATAGTAACTTTTATAAAAATAGTTTTATAAAAGTATTTATAGTCGTAAACTCGTAATTAACGTATCTTTTTCGTTATAAATCGGTTTTTCGAGTTTCTTATCATTTTGGAATCGTCACGAGACGTATTATTATTATTTTATGTCAAACCCACGGTATGAATTTCGGATTCAAAATAGCCCCTATGTATTCATGTGTATATCTTTATAAAAACCTTGTTTTATGTATTATTTAATTTAGTAGTTGATTTGAAGTTCTTTAAACTATATATATAATATATATAATAAAATATATAATCCAAAAACAACAATAATCAATAAAACCGGGAAGTAGTATAGAATATTACTGGGTCGTTTATCCCCAACGAGGCTGGACTGGAGAATCGATACAGTCGAAAGATTGAAGTTTGAATGAGAGAAATGATTTGAGAGTGTGGAAAGCTAAGTTAAACAATAACAAACAAAAACGATTGAGAAAAACCTAAAAATTATGAAATTAAGCTGAAAAACGAGAGCATGAATCCCGTAAAAGGGGTCAAAAACCTAAAAATCTTCAAAATTAACCCTTCAAAGAAATTTTTACTTCTAAACTACTCTAGGGAACTAATAATGAAGAATGAAAAAGACTAGACTGAAAACGGAGGTCGTTTGACCCAAAAACGAGTCAAGTCAAGTTCCGTACCCGAGACCCGTTCTTTAAAAATCAAAAGTTTGCAAAATTAACCCTACAAAAGTTTTTCTATTTTTCCTACGTAATATATGACTAAATAAAATTTCCTAAAAAAGAAAAATCTTTTTTTGATAATTTTTGTAATTTTTATGAATTTTTAAAACTTTTAACTAAATTAAATTATAAAAAATACTAAACTATTTTTAAAAATTCTAAAAAAATTACCTAAAATACTAGATCCTACTTAGTTAAACATGCTGATTTTTGTTCTTGAAAAAGAGCTTTTTCCTTTAAAAAGTGACAACAAATATTTGGCAGTTTTGACTTGATGTAAACAAATTACTCAAACACTTTTAAAAACTTGTTTAGACTTCTCAAATGACACACTTTGAAGCTAAAACTCAAATATACAAGAGCTTATCCAAATAAGCTCTTGTACCTTTTTTCAAAAACCAACAGTTTTAATAAACAACTTAGAAAACTTGAAAAACAGTTTTTGAACTTAAAAATTTTGGAAGACAGACTTAAATCAGCTTAATAATGCTAACCAACTTTGGCCAAATGGCCACAACCCATAACATTCCTGTTTTGACCCATTTTGGGCTTATCCCAAACACCCCTTTATACTTTTGAAAAACGGATTTTAAACTTATAAAGATTAGTTTAGGCTCAAATTTTAAAAGCACAGTATTAAACAAGCATAGTTAAGCTCTAAAAAGTAAAAAGAAAAAGCAAATGAGCATTCTAATAAGCTAATAAGCAAATAGTGGAAAATAAGCTATCTAGGCAGTTTTAAGCAATTTGTAAGTAAATGAAATAAGAGCAACTAAAAGGCACTTTTAAGCATTACTAAACTCAAATAAGCACAACAAGTCATCAATAAGCTAAAAATAAGCAATGCTACAGTAATGTAAAGGCATTGTTTTGTTTTTTTGTCTTTTGTTTCATGACATTACGTCCCTCTCTAGATCAATTGTTGTTTTTTTTGTGGGAAATAATATCACAATCCAACACAAGTGGCTTCTTGCTTTATTTTTGTGTTTTTTATTGCTTTTTTTTTTTTGAGTATGTTTTTATTGTATTCTACCATATACCTTGAGATTTTGTTTTGTGGTCCTCCTAAACAACCCAACAATAATTATTTTTGCCTTATATGAGGTCGCAGATTTTTATTTTGCCTTCCGGGTTTTAGCAAGGTTTCCCCTTATCTCCCCGCTTTTTACTAGAAAGCAAAAAAAAACTTTTTCAAACAAACTTGTTAAGCTCCTTGAGCTTAACAATTTTTATAACTACAACTTTTTGAGATTGCTTATAAATAAGCTGAAAAAGGGGCTTTTTGTTGGACAGCAGCTTATATTAAGCTTAAAGCTTTAATGGCTTATGGCTTTTGACATTTATGAACAAATAAGCAAAGAAAATTGGAAAATGAGCACACACAGCTTAACACACCAACAATAAGAACTTCTAGGAACAAAATAAGCAAATGAAAGAAACCCAATAAGCCAGAAGTTTGCTTAAACACTCAGCAGTACTAACTTTGGAGTTAGTACTGCTAGGGTGGATTTGGCTTTTTCTTGCACACAATAAGCAATGGAAAGGACTAATAAGCTAAGACAAACGGAAAACCAAGCTAAATAAGCACTATGGATTAAAAGCTAACAACTGAATAAGCTGAACAAAGGCTTAAATAGACAGAAAGCTTGAATAAGCTTAAGGGCTTAATGTGGGCTTTTTCTTGGCTGTTAACACACAAAAAGCAATGGGAAAAGACAAATAAGCTAGCACAGGCAACAATGAGACTAAGAAGCAAAAAGAAGCTAAAATCAACCACTAATAAGCACCTAATAAGCAAAAAAAAGAAATTAAGCTATTTTCCTACACTATGCTAGAAAAGTTCAAAAGCCTACTTTGAGCTTAACTTTAAGCTACCTAGAGGATGACTTAAGGTCTGAAAAGCTAGGGCTTAATAAAGGAGCTTATTGGCTTCTTAGAAAAGCCAAAAGCTTGGGCTGAGGCCCCCTAATAAGCTAGAACAATGGGCTTAAAAATGGTGTCTAGCACCAGGGCAAATAAGCTAAAACAAGGGGGCTTAACTTGACAGCTCAAAATAAGCTGTCAAATAAGCTTAAAATGAAAAATAAAGTGAAAACAGATTGAAAAAGGCTTAAGAAGAGCTTATATTCAAAATTCCATTTTCTAACAACAAATTAAACCTGCTGGTTTTGGAGTTGGAAAAAGGGCTTTTTCTTTTGAAAAGTGACAACAAATATTTGGCAGTTTGACTTAGGAAATCAAATGACTCAAACACTTTTTTTAAAAACTTGTTTAGACTTCTCAAATGACACATTTTGAAGCTAAGACTCAAACATACAAGAGCTTATCCAAATAAGCTCTTATACATTTTTCAAAAACTAACAGTCTTAAGGAACACTTATAAAACTTTGAAAAACAGTTTTTAAACTTAAAAATTTTGGAAGACAGACTTAAATAAGCTTAATAATGCTCACCAACTTTGGCCAATTGGCCACAACCCATAACATTCCTGTTTTGACCCATTTTGGGCTTATCCCAAACACCCCTTTAGGTTTTAAAAACGAATTTTTAAAACTGTAAAGACTAGTTTAAGCACCAAATTTTGAAAAACTACTAAACATGCAAGGTTAAATCATAAAAAGTGAAAAGCACAAACAAATAAGCATTTAAAAAAAACTTATAAGCTAACAGCACCAATAAGCTTATCTAGGCAGTTTTTATGCAAGTAGCAAGTGAATGATACATGAGCAACTAAAAAGCATTTTTAAGCATCACTAAACACAAATAAGCATAATAAGTCATTAATAAGCAATGCTATAGTAACTTTAAGCAAAAATTCAAAAGGAAGTGTACCTTAACTCCTTGCTCAAAACAGGAGTAAATGCACCTAAATAAGCTTTAATCCTACCCTTAGCTTATAAATAAGCTAAACTAAGAAACCCAATGAGCCATCCTTGTTTGCTCATTCATCCTTTTGCTTGATCAAACATTAACTTTTCCTTCTTTTATATTTTCCTTAAATTTTTAAACCAAAGTAAAAAAAAACAGATTATAAAGAGCTTATATTAAGAGCTTATATGGTTGTTAAAGAAACACAAGTAACTTCAAACACAATGTAAAATTTAAGCTGAATTTTCATTAAAAAGAAAGTACAAGTACATCAAAGTAATTTAAGTTGAAAACTAAACTGAGCTGAAAAACTACACTTAAAAAAAACTAACTCTAACTACTTTGCCACAATGGCTTACAAAAGCTTATATAGTCAAAAATAAGCTAGGGTTTTTGTCTCTTGTCTTCTTTCCTTGTGCTTTTTTGTAGACACAGAAACGACTTGTGTTTGTTGTGAGAGTAGAAACTCAAAGCAATCCTAGCCCTTGGATTGTCTTGCTACCCACACAAGTTAATCAACACCCTTGATCGAATTGGTAGGTTTTTGGATTGCCAGCTTGGCATACCCATGTGGGGGGTGGGGTTTAGTTATGGTGATGGTTTTGGATGGATGTGGGGAGGTCAACGAGGTTGATATGGACAGGAGGTGGGGT
>BQNB010099551.1:5401-24900 GCA_026074375.1 Tanacetum coccineum | reverse complement strand
AGTTTTTACTCCTAAACCATCAAAGCATTACCTTAACATTACAAAAAGAAATGTGGTTGAGGTTTTCCGTAAGGATACGGTTTCATTAGCTTAACATTATTGTTATTCAATTCCGTAATGTAATTTTCAATTTCGTAATGTAATTTTCAATTCCATAATGTAATTTTCAATTCCGTAATGTAATTTTCAAATTTGAAATCAAACAACTACTATTCCAACGGATACTATTCGAACTATATGTTTTAAAACGTATCTGTGTTGTATTTTTAAATTCCGTCAAGTTCATGTTTTTTATTTCCGTAATTTTTTCCCGTCTTTTCTTCCGTGTATTTTTATTTCCGTATTTTAATTTGTAAAATGTTTAATTATTAATGTAATGTTTTAAAAAAAATTGTTCGGTGTCCTCTGCGGTTACCACTACATGTGTTTGGTCACTGTGTGGTCTAAGAGAGAGAAAGCTGAGTCGGCGCTGACGTGGCGGTGTCCTCTGCGGTCACCACTACATTTAGTCTTAACCCTTTGACAAAATAACAAGGTAGAACTCAATGTGTAATCAATAAATCTTTAGCCAAAACTCTTAGAAAATAACATGTGGCGTAAAATTTGATTCAATGGCCCTTAATAAAAGTTAGTTTTTAAAGAAATCACATCCCAAATAGAAAATACATTCCAAACAACAGAACCGGTCAACACAAACCCCAAAAAAAACAAAACTCTCGATAACTCCAATTGAAAATTATCTTCCCCCAGATCTTTTTATTCATCCATAATTTATTTTTTTGCTAAATCAAACATCAACAAAATCATCATCATAGTATTAATCCCTAAAAAACAAAACCACAAAAAAGTGACGATTTAAGGGCTTATGATTTTGGGAATGGATCATCAACATAAACCTTCAATCAATGGATGATTGAAATTGCAATCGTATATTGATCCAATCTTTTTTGAATTCAAGGTTATTTTTCATGTTTACAATTTTCTTATTTTTTCAGATTACTTCATCAAAGATTTGTCAATTTATATTTGTTTTTATGAAATTTAATTTCTGGTTATCGTTTTTATCAGAAAGTCAACTTCACAAGTTAACAAGATTTCTAAATTATTTTTTTATTTTTTTGATTTGATTCAATATAATTTAATAATGTTTTAATTAATATTGTTTTATTGTAGGAATGTTTGAAAAATAAAGGGGATAACACAGGAAAGTTTGAAACTAAGATTGAAAAAAATGCTCCTAATTTAAAATATGTAACAAATCTCCATGTTTATATCTTAGTTTACAGCAATCCATGTAGATGTTAAGAAATCATTTTGTCAATAAGATATGGGAATTTTAAGGCAACATGTTAGGATTAAAAGCCTTTTTGAAGTTATTGCTGTTAAGGTATTAGTTACTGCTGCTAAGTATAAATTAGTGTTGTTAGTAATCCTAATGAAAAATATGCTAAGTAGTTAGTACTGCTAGTTACTATTGCTAGTGTAAGTTACTACTACTAGTGTATATTACTACTGCTAGTTACTACTGCTAGTTACTACTGCTAGTAATGTTAGTACTGCTAGAGTAAAGTTAGTACTGTTGGTGTAACTTAGTACTGCTTGTGAAGATTGAAGAAAACTTTCTAAGTAGTTAAAGTTGTTTGCACACAGTTAGTGCTGTTGGTACAAAAGTTACTACTGTTTGTGTTGAAAGTTGATGCTGCTGAAAAATTACAACTGCTGAAAGGATAAAGACTGCCTAGAGAAAAGATAAAGATTGCTTATGTGATATGCATGAGATACTTTTGTAAAAGATACGTATAAGTTATTTGTTTAGAAGATCTTGATATGTAACACCCCCAAATAGGGTCGCAGCGGAATAATGAGTCCGGGAGCGTTACTTCATAGATCAACAACACAAGATATGAGAACGACCTCAAAAAGAGTCGTTTGAAAATGATACATTGGATTTAATAAATGTTGTTACAAAAGCTCAACGGCTTAACTTGTTCACCCTTGAAAATGTAAAGTTTTTAGATCATAACAAATATCCCCAAAATGTAAAGCCTCTAAATCTTTATGCAATGACTCCAAAATGATTGACCACCAATGAATCTCTTTGCTCTTGTACCTCATAGACATGAGAAAACATGCTTTAAAACGTCAACATAAAGTTGGTGAATTCATATGTTTATGTAAATATAATGTAGAACCGCAAGATTTCCCCGTGATTATGCAACCTGTACACCCATCATAAAATGTATTTATGTTTCCCTAAGTTCATGACACTGAAGCTCAACGTGTATGAATGCAATATAAATATTGCCACATTGCCTGTGATGATGTTCAACCCTAAACATCCCAAATCCGACATGGTATACATCCGTTGGTTCACTCCGTGACACCAGCGAGAGCTACTAACCCAGATGGGGATGTCAATCACAAATAGATCTATTTACAACATTCGCGCTCACACAAAGTAATTGACAGTTCATGATAATGGGCACAGTGGGTTATCGCTACTTAGGAAAACATGTAATCATGATAAAAATGTACACTTGCGTCCAATTTGTAAAACAATGCATGTTTCTCATCCAAAGAGTTGTAAATCATTGATATAGTCAAACATGGGGCTATGAACTCACCTTAGTGAATAGTGTTGATAATATAAATCAAGTGAGTGAGTCGACAAGCGAAATCCGAACGCAACCTAATTAAATGTAGGCCGTATGAGTACAATGTACTTAATAGTATTATATCACAAGTTATATAGTTACACCACCACCTAAAAGTTTTTGTTTAGTTTTAAATGTCAAAACAATGTTTAAATCGTACTTTATTGAATAAAGGTGTTTGAATTTGTATCCTTAAAATAAAGTGTGGTTTTCGTCTCACAATTGATTGTTTGTTAATAATACATGTTTTAATATTATTATTGATTATATAATGATATTATATAATTGGTTTAATTGTTTTTATAAAATTATATAAAACTACTTTTATATAATTAATTGTCGTAACCTTCCAAAAGTCATAACTTACTCATATTTAATCCGTTTCGCTTGTTCTTTATACGTATGGATTCGTATTTGAAAATTATAATCAAATTTTATATTTATAATATGGTTTGGTACTGTTATGAATAGTAACATATGTTTATAAATTTACTTTTATAAAAATACTTTTTAACTTAAACTTGTAAATAACGTATTACTTTCATTTTAAATCCGTTTTTCGAGTTTCTTACATGTTTGGATTCGTCATGAAAAGTAATATCTTTATAAAATATCTCACTTAATATATCAGATCTAAAATAGTGAATATTTTTATTAAATAACTTTTATAAAAATACTTTTATGCATTTAATTATTGTAAACTTAATAATGTCATATCTTCTTCGTTATTGCTCGGTTTTTCAAGTTTTTTATATGCTTACGATCCTTGTGATAAGTACTAATTAAATAAAATATTAAATATATATGTTTATACACGAATTCAAATAATAGGTAAGTAGGTTTGTACATAATTAGGTTTATACACTTGATTTTTATACCTTTTACTTTATTAAACCATTACAAGTCCTCTAACTTATTAAATAGCATAACTTGATATATCTTAAGTCCTCTATAATATGTCCATCAATATAAGTCCATATTATCCAAGAAAATTGTCCAACATATCTATTTGTTTAACTAAACTTTATAAGTAAATAAATAACCATAACTTGACAAATAATTACATAAACTTTCCATTGCTTGTAAACCCTTATTTTAAACATATTAACATATTTAAAACATCATTTTAATCATAAAGAAACTGAGTTCGTGTATGTATGTACATGGTTTTTGTTTTATAAACTTCATAAAGTAAACCTAGGTGGTGATTAACATATATATCAAGTATGTAAACATGTAAATGAATAATGAAGATGTTAAAACTTAAATGGACCTTAGAGATGAGTAGTAGGATGATGAACACAAGCTTATACTTAAGCTTAAACCCAATAATGTAAACCCAAGATCAAACCCTAATGAGAAAACCCTAATTATATTTCTTGTATACTTCTTGTTAAACCACAAACCTATTTGCTTTACGGGTTTGTTTCTGTTTGTTGTCTTATGGGATGGAACCTTAGCACGTGAGTTGACCTCATTCAGGAATTTCGTAACACAAGCATCATGATTTGCATTAAAAACACATTTCTGACATGTCAAGCAAACAAAATATTTAGAGTCAGAATAATTTCTAGAATTCCTAGAGTGTTTTGCTATGGGCACAATCTTTGTTGTTACGAAACTACTCTTAGATGCAGGTCAATTCCTAGATGTTTGAGTATTGCTCCTAGGTTTTGGTTTGCTACCATTAGTTTTGCTTTATGATTTTGTAGAATTCATCACACTAGGTTTAGAATTCCAAACTATTTCTTGTGTCTTTTTCTTATCTTCCTCTAGGTAGTGATTATAAACCATGTCATTTGAGCTGCACCTAGATGAGCTAGGTGCAATCATGTGATGAGGTTTTGTAAACGCATATTCTCTTTCCTTAGGCAATATTGTGTTAGTGGTTGGTTTTGAAAAACTCGTTTTGAGCATCAACTTGGAGGAAACCATAGTTTTTGAGTTGTTAGGTCATTCAGACTTAAATGTTAGTCGGTTGTCTTAACAACTGATTAGTTTCTATGTGGTTGTAAAACTGGTTTTCCCAAGATTGATTGTTTTGCAAACTTAGTATTCACACTATTTCCTGATAGTTTCCTTAACTTATTTTTTAATGCTGCAATTGCAAACCCCTTTTCATAAAGTTAAGCTTTGAACTCATTGTTTTTAGAAATCAAAGAAGTTATCTGTTCTATAGTCTGAGTTCTCGTTACTTTGATAGAATCATACAGATCTTTGTAATGCTTTTTCAAAGTCTCATTTTCCTTAAGTAATTTAGCCACTTTATGTTCCAATTCGATGTTTATTGTTTCAATTACATCTATGTCATGTTTAACCTTGGCTTCATTACTTTTTACTTTCGAAAATTAACCATGTTGCCCTTCTTTTAAAGCTTGATTTTGATATTTAAGTTCAAGATTAACACAATGTGCTTCCATTCTTAAAAAATCTTTTTGAAATTAGGCAACGGTCTTTTTGAGACAAATATTTTCAGATTCGAGAGATTGATATGAGAGTTCAGTTATTTGGTTATCAGTTAATTTAGCAGGCAAAGGACATTTGTCATGACATTGTTCAGCATTCTGGTCAACCTCTCCTTCATTATTGAATTCAGGTTGCTCAGTATGTTGTTGTCCTGTAGCAAAGACATTGATTTCAGCAGTCGTTTGTACCTCAGCCATTGGCTCTTCATCATATATGGGTCTGATATCTGCATCATCAGCATGTGCATCATTCCCTGATCTGCTGCTTGTATCTTGCTCTTTTGATTCTGTCCCACTGCTTTCTGTGTCAACCAAACTAGCATCCAATGCTTTACTCGTATCAACCTTTTCCTCTATTGTCTGCATTTTTCTTTCATTCACCCTGGTGTCATGCTCTCTTTTATGTGGTGCTCTTTTATCAATTGATTCTTACACATTATTCCATGTGATGGATTAGTGTATCAGTGAATTCTCGTATATAGTGTTGAGTGTCTTCTAGAAAGTACTTGCATGATCTTATCACATATTCATTCATCCAAATAAATTGACTTGGATGGACATCTAGATCATCGTGTCTCGAGTACTTTAAAGCAGCCGTGGATCCCAATCTCTTGAAATTACTTCTTTATAAGTTGCTTTTCTAGTTGAATCTACGGTTTGGAACCATTGTGCCTCGTGAAAAAGTCTAAACATCTTGACCAAAGAGTGTCGCAAATGCGCGTTTGAATCTATACTCGGTTCGAGTTCCTTTTAAGTCGTCGTTTGAAAAAAGCTTAAGGTGTGAATGAAGTCGTCAAAAAGATACCATGAAACTTTCTTTTGCTTTGTCGTCCATTAGTTGTATTTGTTGTTCTTCCGAATCCGAACACGAAGATAAAGTATCTTTCGTTTCCATTTAACTGTGAATTGTGAAGTGAAAATGATTTGTAGGATCTTATTGTTCTTCCGAATCCAAACACGAAGATAAAGTATCTTTCGTTTCCATTTTACTGTGAATTGTGAAGTGAAAATGATTTGTAGGATCTTAAGTAGGTAAAATGATGTTGTTGTGGTTTGTTGTCGAAGAGTCAGTGTTGTTATGAGAGTTATTTGTTTGTTTTATGAGTTAACGAAGGACAAACAAAGAAATTATGAAGTCGTTAAGGGTTTTTTATTGTTAGTGTTAACAATTGTGAATGTTTGTAAAACAAGGACTAACGATGCAACACTTTGGTAAGAAAGGACTAACGGTGAAAAGATTTTGTTATGAGGACTAATGTAGAAACTATTTTAGAACTAAAGGTTAAAATAAAAAAAATAAAAATGTTTGAAAAGTAAAGGACAATATTGAAATTTTTTAAAAAGCTACGGGATTAATAGTAAACATGGTATTTAACTAAAGGTTTAAAAGTAAAAGATACAAAACTAAAAGTGAAAAGTGCAAAAGATTTAAAAATTAAAGGTTAACTAATGTAAAAAATAGTATCTTAAAGTTATAACAGAAATCATGCACGTATTATATTACTTCTTATTCAACCTCTAGACATGACGTTTGGGTTTGTTTCGCAGTTTTATTGGTGAGTATTAGACAAAAAACGACTATGTTACGTTGATGTTAAGAGATCGCGTTTCTAATGGATGTCGTAGGAGAGTGCCCATGCGAATCGTCGAAACTCAAAACCCGAAAAAAACCAAAACTCGGCAAAACTGAGTCTTCTTTGTTTTGAATTCAAAACATAGTAAATTGCCTGCCAACGCTAAAAGAACTTGATGCCAAACTGCTTCTCTTCTCACTGTCAAACCCCCGATTAAATTTTAGAACCGCCTAACGATAGTCTGATGCAAATCGCTATGTAAAGAGGCTACCCGCTAACATAAAAGGGAGCTCATTTAAACATATCGCCAACTTACTGTAAAGTGGGGCAAACCGCTGTTTGACTTGAACTCACTAAAACCTCTACCAGAAACTATACCCAACCGTACCAAAGAAACTAATTGACAGAGTCTTCGTTTAGGATAGGCCAAAATAATGTTAAATCGCTACACCTATTTATCAAACCCCTACGGTTCAAACCAAAGTGCTACCAAAATTAAATAGCAAACCACCGCATGTCATTTTCATGTTTGGACCACTTAGTAAACCACTCGTTGTACTACCTTTGTCTTTTTACCAAAAAACACAAACTGTCCTTGTCTTGTCCTTGAGTTCAAACCATGACCAAGGAAAATAATAAGCCTAGAAAAACTTTGAATAAGCTGTGACTACAATAAGCTATTATAAGCTAAAAGGAAACACAAATAATCTACTATTGTTTTGTAGAAGAAAGCTTGACACTTCTTAAATAACTAAGAAAAAAAATCCTAATATAAAGACAATAAGCCACGATAACAAAGAAACATGAAACGGATTGTTTGAAGCCCAATAGCCCAACGAAAGAGAAGGAAAAAATATAAAAATAAATAACCTTACTGTTTACTATGAAATAAAGAAAAATAAAAATAAGCTGGTAAATAACACAAAACAACCTTGTTTCTCATTCCATTTTAAGCACCAGGAAGTCACAAATTGAAGTTTTGATGACGTTTTACCCAGAACCAAATAATGGGACTAGGCCACGTAAGAATTAATAGAAGGTAGTAGTAATGTTTAGTTATTTTAGAAGTTTAGTAAATAGCGTTCTAGTAAAAATGTTTACCAAAAATTAGATTATGGTTTTTATTGAAATACAAACAACTAAATAAACCTTATGGTAATGAAGATAATTAGTTAATTAATAATTAAATAAAAAATAGTAAGAAAAAAAGGGGGGGGACGATCGGCCAAAGGTTGTGGATAAGGATTAGGAAGCCCAAACTTTGTCAAACTCTAAAGTCCTTAAGGGATAACGGATACTTATGTTATAAATACCAATAAAAACCTAGCTTATAATTCTTTTCTTCCCATTCCCTTTCCTGCGTTTTTTCAAGAACCCCCCTCGGGTGGGGCGCTTATCTTCCCCAAGAAACCCTATGAGTGTTAAATTTGGTGTTTGGTCCAAGAACATTTAAGAATTGTTGTTTAGGTGCTAGCATTCAAGGTAAGTATGTTCATCTTAGCTAGTTTATGATAATCATGTAACAAGACTTATGATGGATCTAGGGTTTACATAAAATACATATTATATATGAACTTTAATGATGGAATGATGATTAGGGTTAGTTTAGGGTTATGATCATGCGTGTTGCATGTTAGGGTTTGCGTTAGATATTGATTTAGGGTTTTGCAGAATTAAGTCTGTGTTAAACTGATGATATCTAGATGTTAGAAACATGTTTTGATATAATTCAAGTGCATAAATTGTAGTTCAAAAGTCTATTTTTCAAAAAGTCTGGCTCGAGTGATTTGGAGTTCTAGAAGTTGGTTAAATATTGGTTACAAGAAAAGTTGTCAAAACAGTGAATACGGGTCAGAATTAGGTCATGTTTAGGAGGGTAACTTAAAAGTGGAATTAAGGTTAGCCAATCTATAGTGATTTGGTTCTATATGTATATAAAGAAACCCTAGAAGTATAGCTTCTGATTGTGTGTCTAAGTATGGTAATTAGGGCCATACATTTTAGTGTGCAATCAGATCCGAATTGGGACAGTTTTGAAGTTGGATTTTATTTAGGATAGTTGCACATGTAATGAGAAGTTGGGAATCACAAGGTAGTTATTAAACTCATAAATGAACATAGATGATTTTTGGTATAAATTATGAAGGTCATCAAGTAGGGTTTTTAAGTTAGTAAAAATAAACTAAAATTCTGTAATTATGAATAAATTGTAGTTGACTAGTGTAATGTGTTAATGAAGTGGTTAAGGTTGGGCATGGTGTCGGGGTGACCCATGATGGTTAATCAAACCCTTAGACATCCATCATATGTGTGTTACATGGACTAGAGCTTTTAGCTTGGTCGCGTGTAACCGTGTTTATTTATTTGTATAGTTGCGTGATAGGAATTGGAAGCTGCGTTTTGAGCATTCAGGTGAGTTACATAGTCCCACTTTTTATTGCGTTTTAAACTTGGGATGGAAATGATGCAAGTGTTGAAATGAGTTTTAAATTTCTGTGATTATGTGTTAGTGTAAATGCATGGACTATTATGTGACTGATATGAATTATGTGCTACATGTTATGTGATGTGATATTGATGTGTGGACTAAGTCAGGAGGGTTACTTGCGGTTATCCATAGCCTATTTAGTGGAAGGTACTGTGGCCTAGTCAGGAGGGTTACTTGCGGGTATCCATGGCCTGAGCTAGGGGAAACAACAGGGATCCGTGAGCGATTGAGGTCGTCTGCTTGGTGTCTGAGTGATTGATTGGATTGAATTGCATGTTAGCTTGTATGTTAGTTAGCATAATTGCCATGCAAATGTATTGTTTTATAATCACAGTAATTGGATAAATTGTTTTGGAAATTGATTGGATATGTGTGTCTGAAAACCTATGTTTCTCACCAACCGTTGGTTGACGTATAAGCATCATTTTCAGGTATTCAGCAGGATGAGGTTAAAGTTAGGAAAAGTGGCTAGATGGACTGTAGGCAGCTGGCAAAGTTTAGATATCTAGATTTCGTTATTTGTTTTGGATAATGAATGTTATTTGTTTTGCTCTGTTAGGATGTATGAATGTTTGCATGTCATGACGTTGACATGAACTGCCTTCATTTCAATGTCAGACGCCTTTTGGATTTTGTTGATGTGTTTGGGTATTTTCATGACACTGCGTGTCTATACCTTGTATTTTATGCATGTTTTAGTTTCTCTATATAGACGCCAATGTGTTGTGATGATTCCCTTTCTCGTCGCGCCTCGCGTTTCCGCCTTGGCGGGGTGTGACAGATTAGTATCAGAGCCAGGTTATAGAGAAGTAGGTGGTTGAGCCTAGACTATAACCTAAGGGTCCTTCGTGTAGATGCATTTATGGCTTAAGTGTTTAATGCTATAAATGCTATGTTTCCCTTATATTTTTACATCGCTTATATATTTCGTATTTTGCTAAGTTGTCATTTTAGTTATTTTGCCTACCATTATCTGATATGATATGTATTACTTTCTTCATATCAATGACGTCAATCTGTTTGCCGTCTGTGGAGTGTATTGGCCGTGTATATCGAAGTCTATCCATATTGTACAGTGATGGCTTCAACTCCCTATTCTAGAGTTATTTCACCTTGTGCACATCAATTCCAAAGCACGATGGTCTTTAAGAAGCACTCCTCCGAGTATTAAAAGGGACTCGGGGGCCTGGCTCAAAATCATACAACCACAAAGTCGGCGGGAAAAGTGAAATACACTAACTTTAACGGAGATGTTCTTTTGCAATTCCATTGGTATAGAAATTGATCGATCACTGCAGTTGGGAGTATGATCAGGAAGTTGGAAAGCTTTTCCAGAATGAAAATGGCATTTGATTTATGCAGCACCGAGTATCGGCTAATGCTTAAGCTTTTCATCCATCCCTGGAAATTTACATCGGAATCAGGACAACTTGCGGGGTCTCCAAGTTTTCTGGGTAACTTGTTCATGATGATCCGCCGAACATGTTCATTCATCGAAGTTCGTGCTAGAAGGTACATTGGAAGTTCGAGCCAAGTCAGTATGTTTCTCTTTATTCCAAGTTAGGTTCTTAGAGGTCGAGGCAATTTGGGGATCAAACATGAGCATCCGTAAAGTAAGCTCGAAACTATCTCTTTGATAGATTTCATAGAATTTGTCGATTTGTTCATTAGCTGATTACGTTCTTCTTTTCATTATCACGCCTCGAAGGATATGGAAGAGAAACCTGAAGGTTTAGTGTTTGGTACGGGAGCCAACAACAGGTAGCACTATGGCTCATAAAAAAATGGAGTTGTGATTGGTTCAGGACACCTACGGGGGGGAGGATGGACGGGTGCGGTACTTTGTGAGCAAGTTAGGTGACTTGGTCCTTTGTCACCTGGGTATTTGGCTTCACTACTGAGCAGTAGGAATTGGAGGTCCTTGATATGCAACACCGCTTCGGGTAGTGATACCTTTTAAGTCTTCTCTAGGGTTAGTAACTGTGTTACCAGGGAGTGTCCCTGACCCTGAAGTAGAAGCGGTATTGGCAGTTACAAACTTAGCCAACATATCAGTCAGATTTGCCATTTGATTATTCAATTTGTTTGTTTCGACTTGCATGCTCTGACCCTGGTTTTGGAGGTTATTTTTGCTTGTTTCTCTTGATTGCTCATTAGCCTTGGACGTAGTTGTCAAATAGTTCTTGGTGACACTTGTGTGTTTGAGGAAAGGGGGCTGTGTTAAGCTAGAGACTGATTACCTGGGGTCTATGAAGTTGATTCTGGATGAAATTGGACTGGTTAAAATTTCCACCTCTTGTTTTGGTTGAAATTGCTCTCTCCGGTTTTGGTTTATAGTTATTCCCCCCGGACTGAAATTGTTAGCATTTATAGCTTGAGTGTTCTGAACGGGTGGAATAACCTGGAGGTCTAATATGATTTGCAACCATTGAGGTCGGAAATTGGAGCTTACCTTGGTTGTAATTTAGCTGCAGCGGCTTGTGGACACATCTCAGAAAGGTTGTTCCCGATAAACGTTGCCATGGGTGGCTGGACAGTTTGTTAAGAAGGGGCACCACCGCAAGTAACTCAACTTAGCTCAACTACGTGACAGTGCAGGAGCTGGAGCTGGAGCAGAGCTTGTTCTTTCTTGTCTAAGAGCAATGCATCGGACATATCCTTATGTCAGCAACATCAGATGAAACAGCTTGGGTGGAAGAGTCGTACTTACCTTGGCAACAAACTGCCTTAGCTCGTTTTGACTGAACTTGGACTTGCTCTGCTGATTTTTAAACATTCGCGAGGCCATTTTGTCCAAAAAGTTCATCCACTATGCTGCGGTGTTCAATGAATCTTGATCATTAATGTTCAAAGACCATTTTTATAATGTATCAAGTTGATGCAATTTGAGAACCATGGTGTCGGACATGCCCTAAGTAGATCATTGAAACGATCCCAAGCCTCATAAAACGATTCATCGAACCTCTGCTGAAATCTGGTGATCTCATTGCGAAGATTCGTCGTCTTAGAAGGAGGGAAGACCTGATTGATGAATTTGGATACAAAGTTCGTCCCAAGTTTGAATGGATCGGAGGGGGTTTTTTTTCTAGCCATATTCGGGCTGCTATACCCGCGAATAGAGATTGGAAAGCATAAGCTTGTTTTGTCTTTTTAAGGAATAAATTTTGACTTGATCGAGCATGTTGCGCTTTAGCTTGCCTCTTAACTTATATAAATTTAAGCTTTTGCTAGTCTTTTATACAAGAAGCTTTAAAATGCGAATTCTAGCTTGAAAAAGCCAAGAGTTTGCAAGTTTCCATGATAGACTTTAAATATGCAAAGCTTGTTTTATTAGACTAAGCATTTGAGGATCTTTTTATTAAAGATTTTAAATTTGCGAAGAACGAGAAATGATAGAGTTTTATATAAGTTAGATGCTAAACATAGAGTAGTTGGATCTCTTTAAGGCTCATAGAGGTTAATTGTGGCTTTTTGCTCCCACCAGCTTAATAAACGTTATATAATTGTTAATAAACAAAGTTGCTTTAGGTTTTTATGATTCTTAGTTTAAATCACTTCTTAGAGATTTCTTCTAGTGAAAGTAAGGTACACATCGAGGTTTTGTCAGTGTTGTAGGGAAATAGGCTACCGATTCCTGACGGCTCGCTACCGTTGTCTGGGTAGTTAAAAGACCACAAGACTTGAAATTTGGCTAATAATAATAAGTTATGTAATAAACCGAAGACGAAATAAGACCACTACCTCTTGTCTGCTCACAATCGATGTGGTAGTCGTTTAAAGGGTGGAGGTAATAATAAAAAATAAACTATGGGCTGATAAAAGTTTACTGCATCTTGTCGGCTCATAACCGATGTTACAGTCTTCAAAAGAAGGCCCATAGTAAATAATCCGAGACTGATAAAAGTTTGCTGCATCTTGCCGTCTCACAACCGATGTTGCAGCCTTTTAAAAGGTCAAGGATCACCGAGGTCGAAATAAGACTCATGGACCATGGTCGGCTCGCATACCGATGTGACAGTTGTTTAAAGGACCGAGGTTTAATAATGTTGCAATAATAATAATAATAAAGCCAAATTTCGACTCCGGTGTTATCTATAAAGGATAACTGATTCGTGTGATAGTATATACTTATATAGCAACCCTAATACAGATCCTGACCGAATGCCCTTGACCAAGGCAAAAGGTCAAATTCCACAAAAGGATAAAATACACAAGATAGAATCAATTATAAAAAGATTCCGGAAGAGATATTCCCGGGTCGTATGTCCCAACGAGGCTGCAATTGAAAGTAATCCTGGTTTGATGAGAAATTGAATGATGGAAACACTGATATAATTACAACTAAAATTAATTAAATAAAACCTAATTTAAACTACGGGAAACAAAATTAGTTATAGGGAAATCCTAAAATTAAATCTATACTAAAATACGGGGAACAGAATCAGGTATCGGGAAACCTAAATACTAAAAATTAAGAAAAATAAATGCTAAATTAAATTAAAAATTAAAATTAAATTCTAATTAACTTAATTTGAAAAATAAAGAAAACTAGAACTAAAACGGAGGTCGTTTGAATGTAAAACGAAAAGAAACGGTAAAACGCACCCGGTAAAACGGGTCTAAGACTGAAATTTAAGAAAAATTAAGCCTATACTAAATTTTATATTTTTCCTAGACACTAAATGACAAAAGAAAATTTTATAAAAAAGAAAAATATTTTTTTATTAATTTTTGGATTTTTTATAAATTTTTAAAGATTAATAACTAATTAAAACTAAGAAAATAGAAAAAGACAAAAAATAAAAGTTATAAAAATTCTGAAAAAATAAAATTAAATAAAGAAAAAATTAACAATTCTAAAAATATAAAAATGCCCAAAAGTTACTGTTTAAATAAAAAGTAATTAAACTAATTAAAATTTAACCTAATTTAATTATTTAAATTAAATAAAACTAACTGCAGTTAACTTTAAGGACTAACAGAGTAAACTTAAAAGGACTAACGGGGCAATTAAATACTAACCCTAGCTACTAACAGTGTTAACAATAAAAAGGTGAATTTACACAAATGGTCCCTGAACTTGACCCCGATGTGCAATGCTAGTCCAAAGTGCTTATTATCAAAAAGCTATTAAAGCACAGTTGTTAAGGGGCTCAAGGGGAGTCTTTTTTGTAAAAGCACTTATGCTTTTTACTCACTAAATAAGCTAGAAACTTAAGGTTTTGGACTGACAGTGCTTAAAAAGCTCAAAGAGCTTATTGGCTTTTTCTTATTGGGATTTAAGCTACAAAATAAGCTACAACTATGGGAAACAGTTAATAGGGAGAGGGGAGTCCTAAATAAGCTAAGGTTTCTAGAATAAGCCCTAAAATAAGCTGGAAATGAGATAAGCTATGTTAACAGTTTTAAAAGAAAACAGAAAAATGGATACTTAAGGCCTAAATTAAGCTAACCTAGAAAGGGAGATAAGCTATAAGATTTTGGGGACTTATAAGGCAACTAATAAGCTATAAATAAAAGCAATAAAATCCTAGAGCTTAGTATTAAATAAGCTAGAAAAGTGGGGCTGAATTATGGTGCTCAGCACCAGGGGAAATGCAACAGTGAGCTTAAAGGCTTTTTTGGCTTATGCAATAAGCTCTTATGAGCTTTTTAGCCAAAACAAAATCCAAACAGATAAACAATGGTGGCAAATGAGCTTATTTTCAAAGTTTGGTTTATAAATGAGGACTTAAACCTGCTGAATTTTGGGCTTAAAGTTGACTGTTTTCAAAGAAATGACTTATGGGTGCTTTGACTTTCACTTGGTGAGGTTAAAAGACAGAACAAGGTGTTGGTTAAAGTGGCTAGAAACAACAATAACAAGCACAAAAACAATGTGCTTAAGCTGCATAAGCAGCTGGAGCACTTAAGCTCACTTTGGCTTATTTAAATTTTGACAGAATACAAAAGGGACTTAAAAACTTATTTTAAAACTAAAAGTTATGATTAAAGTGGTTTAATAAACCCTACACACTCAGCCAAAGATGGCTGAGTGGTCATGACCCATTATAAATCCCATTTGACCCATTTTCAAGTGTAAACCAAACACCCCCTTAAGTATAAATTTTGCTTCTTTTTAGCTTTTTAAAAGAAATAAAAGGGTAAAACAAGTTTATAAGCTGAGCTTAACAACTTTTACACGTTTTTACATAAGTCTAAACAGATTAAAAAGGCTTAAATAAGATTTTAAATTCTTGACAATGGCTATATCACAAAAACTCTTAACTTTTATTAAAACTGAAGATATTACAACATAAAACTTTAAAATGAACTGAATTACACTTAAATGCTTAAAAGAAAGACTTGAAATTAAAATTAAACTAAAAACATGGTAAAAAATGGTGTGTGTTTTCGGCTTGCTCTTTTTTTCTTTTATAGAGGTCCAAACTCTACTCTTGGCCTTGGGTTGTGTTTGCTGTGAAGAGAAGAAACTTTTCCAAGTAATCCTAGCTTCCATTTGGCACTTAGACAACAATTTTCTCAGCAGATCGAAGGGGGTGTTGTATTGAGGGTTGTAGTGAAGTGTCGAACTGGGAAGGTTTATAGGGGTATTGGGTAGGTGTGGGATATGGTGAAGGGTTAGGCTGGGAAGTGCTAGCTAGGGGTAAGTGGTATTCGCTTTAAACCATGGGAGGGAGGTATGTTTTGGCCGGTTATGGGGTTCTAGGAGTACGCAGGGTTCTTTGGGTTGCAGGATTTGTAAAGGAAAGTTTGGGAAGGTGCGAAGAGCAACCCCACCATCTTTGTTGATTGTTCGATTCTTTCTAAGCCTGTTTTGTGTCAGTTATAATGAAGTTTCCAGTGAGAATGTGGTACTTAAATGGGTCCCTTGGTTTTATAAACTAAAGAAAGAAAATAAAAAGAAGTTTGAAAAATTGCAAAAACAGTCCCTGCTGTTTATAATTAAAAGAATAAAAGGGGTTTTGGTAAATTGCAAAACCAGCCCTTGTGTTTGTATTTTTTCATTTTTCTTTATAAAACAACTTTTAAAATTGGCAATTTAGCCCCTAAAGTTTTATAAAAAGAATTGTGGGCTTTTGTTGGGTTTGGGTTTTGTGTTTGGGCTTGTATTGGGCCCACTGGGTTTGGGTTTGGGCCCAATAAGGTACAGGTTTGGTTATTGGGCTTTTTCAAGCCCAATAAGGTGTGGGTTGGGTTTTGTGTGTACAATGGCTGAGATTGGCTGTAACTGGGCTAGGATTGGGCCTTCAAAGTCTTCATAGTCTTTGTCAAATGCACACAAATGGGCTGTTGTAATTGATTGAGGGCCCATTTGGTCTTCACAGTCTTCCATTAGTTATACTATTGGCTTTCCGTGCCATCAGATGGGTTAAGATTGCGTCCAATAGTATTCTTCAGTTCCGGCTCCGGTTTGACTGTTGATTCTTCTGGATTGACTTTGACTTTGACTTTTTTGGTCTTTGGCCTTGATTTTGCACAGTCTTTTCCATTCCATGCTCAGTTTTGTCATTTTGGCTTGGTTTTCTGTCTTTTTGTTGATATCCACTTCCTGCACAATACAAATGCAAAACAAACATATATTTGGCAGTTTTTGTCTGTTTTTGGTCATTTAAGCTCGTTTTTAGAGGTAAAAGATATGTGTAATTAAGGCTCCTTATCAGTGGTAAAAAGGAAAAATATGACTCTACAAGAAATGAGTAGAACAATGTTAAATAAACAATCATTACCACAAAATGTTTTGTGTAACGTCGTAGATACTCTAACCAACATCCTTAATTGAATCCTAATTAGAGCCATCTTAGGATAGACACCATATGAACTCTTAAAAGGTAGGAAACCTACTCTTGATTAATTCAAAGTTTTTGGAAGTAAATGTTTCATTCTAAACACCAAAGATTACCTCACCAAGTTTGACCAAAGTCATACAAAGGTGTTTTCCTAAGATACTCCCAAAATAGCAAAGCTTATATCATCCTAAACAAACACACCATGAAAATCGAAGAATCACTCAACGTGAAATTCGATGAAACTCCTCCATCATCTAAAACATCACCCTTGGTGGATGATGACTTAGATGAAGACGAAGCAGTTAAGGTTGCCGAAAAGAAAGTCTTAGATAATGACATTGAGGAGAAAACTTTAGAAGTTGACTAAGTTGTCAACACTAAGGAATCTAAGAACCATCCATTAGGCAACGTCATAGGAAACCTTAACAAAAGAACACTTAGGTCTCAAGCCCAAAACCAAAGTAACTTCTTTTTTTATATCAACTATAGAACCTAAGAATGTGAATGAAGCCTTAAAGGATAAAAGTTGGATAATTGCAATGCAAGAAGAATTAAATCAATTTATTGCAAATGATGTTTGGGAGTTAGTACCACATCCTAAGAGTACGACAATCAGATGAACTAAGTGGGTGTATAGAAATAAGTTAGACGAGAATGGTGTTGTTTTCTCGTAATAAGGCTAGGATAGTCGCCCAATGATATAATCAACAAGAGGGCGTCGATTATGATGAAACTTATGCCCCAGTTGCTAGATTAGAATCCATTAGAATTTTATTAGCCTATGCGTGTGCGTTATGTTTTAAGTTATTCCAAATGGACATAAAAAGTGCATTCCTAAACTGTTTTATCAATGAGGAGGTATACATGACACAACCTCCGGGATTCATTGACTTCGAAAAACCAGATCATGTTTATAAACTCAAGAAAGCTTTATATGGTCTTAAACAAGCTCCTAAATCTTGGTATGATATATTAAAGGCTTTTCTTATTAAACATGAATATAACATGGGAATGGTAGATAACACAATTTTTACAAAGAAAAAAAGTTCAAATCTCATCATTGTTATAATATATGTCGACGACATTATATTCGGTTCGACTTGTCAAGAAATATGTGATGACTTTGCCGAAATCATGCATGATGAGTTCGAAATGAGCATGATGGGTGAGCTTAACTTCTTCCTTGGATTACAAATAAAACAAATGGAAAACGGTATCTTCTTTAATCAATTTAAATATATTAAAGAAATGCTTAAGAAATTTGGCTTAGAAGAATCTAAACCAGTGAAAACACCCATGTCCTCAGATACGAAACTCACGAAAGACGATGAGTGTGAGTCGATAGATAGTACCAAATATTAAGGCATGATAGGTAATTTACTCTACCTAATGGCAAGTACGTCGGATATCACATTTAGTGTTTGCCTTTGTGTACGCTTCCAAGAGGATCCTAAAACCTCTCATCTTGAAGCGGTTAAGCGTATCTTCCAGTACATTAAAGGCACTACGCATTTGGGATTATGGTATCCTAAGGGGACCGGCATAGAAACCGTAGTATATGCCGACTCTGATCATGCGGGAGATTATGTGGACCGAAAAAGCACTAGCGGTATTTGTACGTTCGTAGGATGTTGTTTAACATCGTGGTTCTCGAAGAAACAAACCGCTCTTGCTATATCCACGACCGAAGCCGAATACGTAAGCGCCGAAAAGGCATGTCAACAAGCACTATGGATGAAACAAGCTCTTATCGACTACGACATTCGACTCGACGACGTTCCGATCATGTGCGATAACAAAGGCGCGATTGACCTAAGCAAAAACCCGGTGCAACACTCGCGGACAAAACACATCGAAATACGTCACCATTTGCTTCTCCATCAAAAAAGTCTCGTCAGAAGATAATGTCACCGACATTCTCACTAAACTCTTAAACGTGAATCGCTCAATTATCTTCGTCTTGGTTTAGGAATGATGGAACACATTCCGTAAATCGTTCTCTTCTTTTCTTTTAGTCTCGATTCTAGTCTTTGTTCCATTCCGTGTCGTGACAACTTAATTACTTCATCCGAAGTATTTTAAGCATTTTTAATTAGCGAAATGCAAATTAAAATGTCACTCCTTCTAAAATCTTGGTCTAAATTTTTGTCTAAAACACCTCTGCTAGAGGCGGCCCCCATAAATAAGGCGGCCCCCTGATTAAATCAGGCGGCCCCCATATCGATATGGGACTGCCACCATCGGGCCACTTATGTCTGCACTCTCATTTTTGATAAACACAAAACCAAACACACCCCCTTCTCTGCAGACCTGCGACGAAACACAACCAAAACCCACCAAATCTTAAAATCATCCATAATAACTAAAATTGAAGATCAAATCAACACTAATAATCACTCCTAACATCTCAAAGATCATTAATTGTAAGTCATTCCATCAATTTTCTTCTTAATTTGTGTCTAGGGTTCACTTGAACACAAAATCAAAAATTAGGGATTTTCATTTTTCTTGTGTTTATGTGCAATTAG
>BQNB010099550.1:1595-20911 GCA_026074375.1 Tanacetum coccineum | reverse complement strand
TCCCGACAATTATTAATTATTAGGTGAATGTGCTATTTTGAATTTCAACAATGGATCAACGTTTATGCAAAAACTATGTTTCATGTTCCACCCGAGAAGATTGATTTTGAAGGCGAGATCATCCTATGTAGTGATTTTCGTCTCGGCACATCCCAACCTCATCGGCTAAGTGACCGGGCTTTTGACATCTCTACGGTTTTCAGTTTACACATATCTTATTTGAAAAATCACAATCATAAAACGAATTAGTCTTAGTTCAAAAGCGTATTTAAATTTAATAAAAATAATTTTCCACTTATTAAGCAACATAAACTATTAAACCTAGGTCCTTTAGAAGGCTACAACATCGGCCACGCCTCCGACACTATGTAGCAAACATATTTCGACCTCGGATTATTATCATTATTATATATATATATTATTTTATTTTATTTTATTTTATTTATTTTTATTTTTTTTATACATTTTTTTTTGCTGTAATCATAATATATCACTGGTGCCTTTTATCTCGAAGCCACATCGATAGCGAGTCGACAAGAGGTTATTCTACTTATTATGACACCGGACCCTACCTTATATGAAAACTCCAACATCGGCCACGCCTCCGACACGATGAAGTAATCTGGCAGAGATACTTATTTATTATTATTATTTTATTTTTATTTTTTTATTTTTTTTTGTATTTTTAAGCCAAATTAAGTATTCCTGATGTATACTCATCCTAATCACAAAGGAACTAAAGAAAACTTCTATTAGCTAATTATTAACCAAAAAACCATACAACTCTATTTATTAAACATTTATATATAAAGGTGAAACAGGCTAATGGGAGAAAAAGCCACAATTAACACTTATGAGCTTGAAAGAGAACCAACTATTCTACGTTTAATGTTATGACTTATAAATAACACTATCATTTCTCATTCTTCGCAATTTAAAATCTCTAAGAAACAAATTCGCGAACACTTAGCCATATAAAACCCAACTCGGCATATTTAAAATCTACTTGAGATTAGCACAAGTCTTCATTTACTAACGATTCAAGTCTAGCATGTTCAAAGTCTACATGAGACTAGCACAAACTATCATCATTAATTGTTAAGGGAGAAAGCTAGAACTCAACACGTTCGATCGGGTCAAAAATTACTTCTTATTCTCACCAACGGAAAACCTACATTCGTGTCTTAACACTTATTTTTTAATCAACTACTAATATTTTTTATTTTTTTTTTCATTTTTTCCTACAAATAAGATCTTAAAATTTTTAAAATTTTTGCTATTTTTGTGGGAAAACGGGTACGTGAGAACAAAACAATAAGCAGGTAACATCAAATCGATAGATTCCCTCCCCAAACTAAAACGAAACATTGTCCTCAATGTTTAAAGTCGGGTCTCTATGTAAATCTAAGCCGTTTATGAATTATGCAAAGATAAACGTGAATCGATAATGATGAAAGGATATCGGATCTCCCCAAACTAATTTCAAACAAAGGATAAGAAGCTCGAGTGAAACGGGATACAACACCGGACACGAGAGTCTTCAGAAATTGTTGGGTCAATCCTGCAAAAATCACAACAAACAACAAACAACAAGAAACCGGAAGAGGATAGCCACAACACATCACAACACATTAAAAATAGAAAGAAAATAGAAAAGGATAAGCATGGGGTGAACTCCCACGAAGCGGCTTGTTTTTGTTCACCGAGTCGCAAGCTCGACTCGATCCCTGAATTTAGTTGTCCTTAGGGAGAGCAACACAAGAAACTTCCATTGAAAATGCCACCGGCTTATGAAACGTGACGATGCCGGGGTCAAAAACAAAATTCTCACTCCTAAAGGAGAAAATCAAAGGTGATTCCTCGGTGTAAGTGAAGTATGGAAGAAAAGTCCAAATGACAAATGCGAAGGAATTGACATCTTCAACATTTAGAGGTAACGTCTTCTTGCTTTGGTAGAAATCTTCATTAAGCACAACATTCTTCATAACCAAAATGGGCTCAAAATTCAAACATTCATCTGGTGGTTCTGGCGGAGGCAGAAGAAATGACGGTTCTTTGAAAACTAAAAGAGTCCCGGAGGAAATGTTCTCTTTTAAATTCTCCTCCAATGTTACAAGATTTTTATCATGAATGGCATGATAAACTAGTATACCTGGTTTGAATACTTTGTCCTCGTTTCCGAGAGAATTCAAGGTAACAAATAAGCTCAAATAAACTTAAGACAAATTAAATAAGCTAAACTAACTCTAAATAAGCAAATACAAAAAGCAATTAAGCTAAATTAAAGCAAGATAAACACAACAGTACTAACAACAGTACTAACAGTATTAACTACCAGTACTAACTTGGAGTTAGTACTGCTAGCTTTAAGTTAGTACTGTTAGCTTAAGGTTAGTACTGCTAAGCTAACAAAACACAAAAAGACAATAAATAAGCAAATAAGCTAAAACAGAAGTTCACCTAAACTTAATAAGCACTTAGTAATAGGAATAAGCAACTAGAATAAACTAAAATGACAAATAAGTTAGAAAACTAAAACTGATAAACTCTTAAAATTATTTTGAAAAGGCAATTAAGTTCTACTGAAGACAGTAAACTAAAATAGGCTTAATCTACTCTAAAAAGCTAAATCAATATTAAATAGGTATAAACAATAAGCTAATAAGCAGAAATGGACTAACAGTACTAACTAACAGTACTAACTTGTAGTTAGTACTGGTAGTTTTAAGTTAGTACTGCTCCAAAAGTGAACTAGCAGTACTAACTACAAGTTAGTACTGCTAGTTGAAAATACTCCTTAAAAATCATTTTTCTTTCAAACTAATCAAAAACAGATTATCTATTAACAAATTGAGACACTTATAAGCAATTTTAATTAAGAATAAGCACTTAAATAAGCTGAAATGGCCTAGCAGTATTAACTCAAAATCAACAGTTGTATTAAATAAACTAACAGTACTAACTAAGAATAGCAAATAAGAAATGTAAGAAAAGAGAGAGACTTACAAAACCCTTGCTCAAAACAGGGTCAATCAATAGGAGATACGGGAAGAGACTCGATAACTGAACTTTGATTAGCATGAACATTTTCTTGTGACTGAGAAGTTGAAATCTCAGAAAGCACTGTCATAAGACTAAGATATTCCTCAAATTCACGATCATTCCCTGAAGGAAGTCTTAAAAGTTCACCGGCGAACTCATGTTGAAGAGGATCACTCCTTGGAGAAAATGTAATTGAGGATTCATTTTGTTCTGGTTCATGATCAGAAATCTCTTCGGAAGCGAGATTATGGGAAGCATCATCACTAAGCATATTATCAAGAAAAGTTACGTCTCCTTCTGAATTGAAATAACCTTCCTCAAAATTAGAAGAAACTTCCATAGCTAGAAAAGCATCGATCTCATCATTATTGTCTTCTGGAGCAAAACATTCAATCTTATCGGATAAAGGTGTGTTGAGTAAAACTGGGTCATCGGAAACGTTGGAATTTTTGATCTCGACATCTTCTTCCATTACATCAAAAAGAGGATTTGAGTGATCTTGAAAATTCTCTTCATGCAAGTCCTTCTTAAGAGTCGAATCATCATTACCCGGTGGTAACGAATCAAGAGGAGCAAGTTCATCAGCTAACTTTTCAAAATTATCACTAGTCTTCAGCGGAGAAGAACTAGGAGAAGATCATCAGAATGAGTAGTGGTACTGCCACTAAACGGATCATCTTTTGAGAAATCAATTACAGAAATGGCGTGAACAAAATGCTTATTTTTTTTTTCTTAGATTTATCGGCATAGTAAACAAGTTCTTCCTTTCCTAATCTTAGAGTCAATGTTTCTTCGTACAAATCAATGAGAGCTTTTGCGGTGCGAAGGAAAGGTCTTCCTAAAATAATAGGCACTCTTGGGTCAGGTTCAAAACTTACCACTACAAAATCCGTAAGAAAAGTGAAACCATCAACTCTAACTACAACATCCTCAGCTATACCCATTGGGTGAGTAATGGAACGATTGGCAAGCTCGAGTGTCATTCGAGTAGCAGTCAAAGCTTCAAGCCCAAGTTTCTTGTAGATAGAATGAGGTAAAAGGTTAATGCTAGCTCCGGAATCGGCTAAAGCACTAGTCCTATCGAGTTCTTGTAAAGCACATGGGATAAGAAATTTTCCCGGATCTTTGAGCTTCTCGGGAACTTTGTTCATGATGATAGCGGAACATTCGGCATTCATGGTCGTAATGGCGATCTCTTCGAGTTTCTCTTTGTTCCTTAGCAACGAGCTTAACCATTTGTTGAACTTTGGCATTTTGATAAGAGCATCTTTCAATCTAATCTCTAAACGGAGTTGTTTGAACAACTTCAAGAACCGGCTATGTTGAGCACTTGGTCACTTTCATCCTTTCGGGGTATGGAGGTTTAGATGGAATAGGTCTTGGAGAATTAAGATCTTGAATTTCAACATTAACGGTTTTCTTTGCTTTTGGTTTTGGAATTTCAATGAAAATGGAATCTTCTTCCTCTGGAGGTGGGACATGTGCGGTATTTTCCAAATTTGGATTTTGCACTTTTTCTGTTGACGTCTCCGGGTTTAGTTCGGGTTCTTTTTGAGGATTTGAAATAACGAGAGTAGGAACAAGAGGAGTCGAAGGTCCTTCCAAAGTTTTACCGCTCCTTGTGGTGATAGCATTAATTTGCTGACGAGGGTTAGTTACGGTTTGACTTGGAAGAGTACCCGAATTCGAAGTAGAGGCGGAATCTTTAAAATTATTACAAAGATTTGTCAACAAACTCGTAACATTAGCCATTTGATTTTGCAAATTTTGACCTTGATTTTGAACATTCTTCAACACCGCATCGTTTGCCTTGACGTAATTTTCAAAATCCGTTTTCGAAACACCTTGAATTTGGGGCGTAGGAGCTTGATATGGTGGAATTTGGTAAACCGGTGGTTGAAAAACTTAACCTTGATTATTTTGATGGTTTTGATTGAAATTGCCTCTACGGTTTTGATTCGAATTAAAATTGTTTCCTCGATATCGGCTTTGGTTTCCTTAGTTGTTTTGAACATTAAAGCCGGGTGGTCTCATCTGATTTGACAAATTAAGAGGATTTCTTTGAACAAAGTTGACAACAGCGGCGGTTTGTTGGAATTGATGAATGTTATCATGAAAAACGGGAAATTCATTCCTTGTTAATGGACAATTGTTGAAGTTATGATTTGCACCACATGTAACACAAACTTCCTCGACTGCTTTGACGGTAGCAGGAGTCGTAACATTCTTTTCACTAATCATCTTTTCTAATCGGCTCATTCGAATATCCATTTTATCTTCAAGAGAAGCGGCGAGTTGTTGAAATTCAAAAGAATTAGAAGGTGTAGAAGTAGAAAGAGGAGCATTCGTACTCGCTCTTGGTTCAATTGCACGACTTCTTGAATAACGAACCTTAGATTTACTCTCAATAATGGCTAAACCATCACGAGGCATCTTATCTAGAAAATTTCCACCCGCGGCGGAATCTAAAGCATCTTGATCATTGGTATTCAAAGAATTGTAGAACGTATCAAGTTGGTGTAATTCCGAGAAACCATGATGAGGACATTGACGAAGAAGTTCTTTGAAACGTTCCCATGCTTCGTTGAAGGTTTCATTCGGTTCTTGGTAGAAAGTAGTGATTTTGTTTCGAAGGTAAGTTGTTTTCGAAGGTGGAAAGAATTGGTTTATGAATTTCGAGACAAGATCATCCCACGTTAGAATTGATCTAGGAGGTTCCTTATCTAACCAATCTCGGGCTTCACCGTCTAGAGAGAAAGGAAAAAGCAAAAGCTTAATCGAAGTATTCGGAACTTCGGGATGTCTAAACGTAGAAGTAACCTTGTTGAAAAATCGAAGATGATTATGAGGGTCTTGTTTACCCGTAAATTGATTACTTTGAACAAGATTAATCAAAGTTTGTTTAAGCTCAAAATTGTTTGCATTTATCGGTGGAACAACAATTGCATCTTCGTATCCCTCGATGGGAGCTTGTAGCATTTGAGCCATGGTACGATTGTCGGCCATTGGAATCTCGGGTTCCTCAACAATAACCGTTGTTATTTGTTGTTGTCGACGATTTCGATTACGAGCTTGAGATCGAGTGCGCATGCACTAAAAATAAAGAAATTAAAAAGTAAACAAAAATTACACTAATTTTTTTTTGATTTTTGAATTTTTTTAACAATCTATTTTAAACGGATACACGGAAGACAACTTAAAACCAAATAATCAACTTACTTCACGGTAGCTCTTAAAAATTTCTTCTTAAGGTGAGCCGTATTTCGTAAGTGACACAAATGGGGTTCGATTTGGGACTTTTCAAGTTTCACGCGCAACTTATTTATGATAATACCATTCAATTTGAAGGTATTATATTTTGGTGTTCAGTTTACCAACGTTTGTAGTTATTTTATTTCTTTTTTTAAGGACATTTTATTTTTGATTTTTTTTATATACCTATACGAAAAACGAAAGACAACAAAAATATAAACTAATTAATTATTAACATAATTATTTATGGATTTTTGAAAATGATACACCTCCAATGACACAATCCGAGTCACGCCAGGCACTTCCAAAACCCTAACTCACCACAAACGAAAACAAAGAATCTTTATAACACACCAGTCCCTGGCAACCGGCCCAAAAAATGATTAGTAAGTATTTTCACTACCTATAAAATATATAAAAGCAAACCTCAAAGCAATTAAAAAAATCCCTAAGGAAAATATCACACTCTTAAAAGATATTATCTAATATATAAAACCGTATATTTAAAAACGGGAAGTATGATCACCCGGGTCGTTTCCCCCAACGACAATTTGAGATTGAAAACCACGTTTATAGCTCGGATAATGATATTAGATGAGAGAAAATATATTTTTGATTATCTATAACTACTAAATTAAAGCAACAATTAAAATGAACAATTAAAAGCAATTAAACACTTAAATAATTAACGGGAAACAAATAAAACGCGACAATTAAACAAAATAAACTTTAAAATTCTGCAAACTAAATTTTAAAAACCTAAAGTAGTGACAAAAGAAAATTTTAGGAAAAAGAAAAATATTTTTGATTTATATTTTGAATTTAATTATGAATTAAAACTATTTTTAATCTAGTTAAATCCTAAAAAATATGCAAATTAATCCCTAAAATTTTTAGAAAAAATGATTTTTTTTAAAAACTTAGAAAAGAGACTAAAGAATACATAAAAAACTTAGAAAACTAATTTTACTATTTTTAAAATTTCAAATCCTATATTTAACAATTAAAATTCAAAGCTTAAAAATGAAAAATAAAAATTAAGAAAGAGTGAAAATGATTTTTTTGAATGTAAACCTACAAGTACCTTATTTTATAAAACTAAAAAACCAATTTTTTTTGAATTTTTATAAAACAATTTTTCTATTCTTTAGAATTTCTAAATTAAAAAACTTTTATGAAAAATGATAAAAAATTAATCACTTAATAAAAAATTACAAAAAAATTCCAGAAAAAGTCTAACTAGTAACAAAGAAGATAAGAAAAATAGAACCAAGATCCCAGCTTATCTAATAAGCTGGGAAAATAAGCAAACAGGCTACGGCTTATAAAAAATTAGAAAAAGGAAAACGTGTATAAAGATTAAAAAGAAAGGGATGTTGACGGATGAGCTATTGTAGCATGATGGTTAACACGTTGGATATGTAAGAGTGAGGTCGTGGGTTCTAGCCTGGCAAACACCCCTTTTTGCATTTTTTTTTATTTTACTTATTTTTGAAAAACAAAAGCTAAAAGCTAAAGAGGACAAGTTTTTGAACAATTTTTATAAAGACAATACTAGCTTAAACTCAAAATTAAGCTCAAAAGAAGCTTGTGAAGATCTGATTTCAGAAAGTGAGCTTTTGAGCTCACTTTTGCTTGATTTAACTAAAAGCTTTGCACAAGCTTAAATATAAGCTCAATTTGAAAACCAAAAAATGTTCCTAACAGCTTATGATATGCTTAAACTAGAAATGAAAAGCTATTTGATCATTTAATACTAAAAACTATCTAAAATTTAAACTGAAATCAGCAAACTCAGGTTTTAACTCAAAAAGCACAAAATTAAGCTAAACTTAAGAGCTCAATATGCCAAGACAGAAGCAGAGATTTTGCTCACTTAACATACAACTAATAAGCTATTATTAACCTCCATAAAACCAAAACTTATAAGCTAAAATTCTAGATTACAAAAGCTACTAATTATACTACTGTTTTTGGCTTTTTGGATTTTTTTGAAAACTTTTAAACTGAATTATCTTAACTAATTAAGCTAGAAAATGAAAGGCAAGTCCTAATCTATATTAAGCTATGACTATTCTATAAGCTATATGAAAATAAGCCCCTAGACCCTACAATTATAAGCTAAAATGAAACTCAAAAGTTCAACAGTACTAACTGACGTTAGTACTGCTGATGCAAATGGCTAGGAACAAAAACTATTATGCAGGTTCCAAGAGGGTAAACCTGCACTATGATGCTTTACTTGGGTGACAAATAACACAACACAAACAAGGACTCAAGCTCACAAGAGCTTGCATCAAATTAAGCAGGCAAGACTTAAGCTAAAACTCCCCTGGTGCAGGCTCACCTAAATTAAGCCATAACTTCAACTAATCCCTAACTTTTTGATTTTTGAAAACTAACCTCTAAAAACTTCTTTTCTATTAGTTTAAAATGTTAACCAAACTAACTCAAACAATTTGCAAGGCTTACTTTGACTTTTGAAAGTCAAAATGAGTTATGCCAAACACTCCTTTTAGAATTGATAGTTTTTTTTAAATAGCTTTTCATTTTGAAAACTAGCTTACAAGTCCTAATTACTAGATGAGAAATAGCTTATGACTAACTTATCAAACTTAATTCAGCAACCTACTTAAGCTAAATCTAAGAATCTAGGCTAAGCTTACTTATTTTTGGCTTGTTGTATGTTTTATGACAGAATTTTAAGAACACTATGATCTATGTTAAAACAGATAAAAATAAACAAAATAAGATCAAACTAAACTCAAATAAGCAACTAAGAATCAAATAAGTACAAATTATAAGCTAATAAGCAGATAAGCAAAATTTAAGCTAGGAATCTAAGAACATAAAGTAAAAGAGAGACTTACTTGAGCCTTAGCTTAACAAAGGCATAAATGGCTCATAGAGCTATTCTACAGCTCTGGCTTATTTACAATAAGCCAGTAATAGTCCTTGGAGACCCTTCCATGATAGGTCTCCCTTCCAAAAGCTTTTAAATCCAAAAGTTAAGGAACTTAAACTGGTTTATTAGATCTAAGTATGATTAAAACTGAGTTAAGCTCAATCATAAGCTTAAAGACTTATGAGAGCTCTTGAGCTTATTATGAGCTTGTGAGAGCTTATGAGTAAGAGTATAAGAGATTTAAGCTTAATTGAAAACTTTGTAAGTAATTGAGACAGATTATTTAAAGGCAAAACATAAATTTCATTAACTAAAAAAAACAATTACATAAGCTAAATTTGAAAATTAAACTAAAACCTAAAGCTACTACCCCCTGGTGCTGAGAGTAGTGGCCTCTATTTATAGCATTCCAAGAAGGTTCTAGCACCAAAATCAGTTAGACGCGTCTCTTAATCCGTACCCTTCATTTCTTCAATCATTGGGAATGAATATTTGGCCGTTAGATACTAATGGAGCTCACACGGATTGCCTGCGTGGGCATCCGTGATTGGAACATAATGTGTTACTTCTGTGAGTACTTTCAGTGTAAAAATGACCCTTTTCCCTTGGTTTCAATCATACCACGTTTCATTCCTTTGCTTTTTGACCATTAGGAGCCTTGAAGTGGACGTTTTTGCCATGCCCTCTTGTCCTTGATCTAATTGGAATTGGTCTATTTCACCCTTCAATTGACAAAACCCCTTTGATTTTTACTTGTGGTTAATTGGAGAAGAAACGTGAATAGTACCCAACTATTTTTCCCGCTTCTTTTTAACTGTTGGGTAAAAAAAAGGTATAAGTTTTAGGTAATTGCAAATTCAGTCCCTCTCTTTGTTTTATTAAAGGTGTAGTGTAATATTGACTTTCAGAATTGGCAGTTTAAGTCCCGGGAGTTTAAATAAAAGGGTATTGGGCTTATGATTTAGGCTTATGGTTTAATTCATGGATCCGGGTAAGGGGTAAAGGAAAGATTAGGCCTATTTAGGTTTAGGGACTAATTGTGTAAGTTTCTGAAACTTAAAGGACTGGATTTGTAACTTTTGGATTTTTGTCTTCTAGTGAGTTGACTTCTGTTGACCCATAGTTGACTTTTTGACTTGGGCTTCCGGCTCTTGCATCTCTGGCTTCTTTTGTGCTCTTCCGTTCCTAGTGTCCGTGTTTGTCTTTTTTCTTGTGATTTTTGATATATCCGTACCTGCATACACAAAACACAAAAACAAGCATATCTTTGCTATTTTTAGTCTGTTTTGGGTCATTTAGGGTCATTTTTGGTGTTAACGGATATGTGTATTTTACACTTATCAGTACTCTAAGCTGGTGATAACCCGATCTCAGATCTGTCTTCAAATAAATACTGGATCCTTGGAGTTGATCAAATAAATCGTCGATCCTCAGGAGTGGATAACGATTCTTCACTGCCAGTTTATTTAACTCACGGTAGTCAATGCACATCCTGAATGACTCATCCTATCCTGAAATAGACGTCATCCTTTCTTTTTTTAACGAGACAAGAACGCGGGGCTCCAAGACAAGGAACTAGGTCTTATGAAATCCTTAGTTATCTGAAAGCTGCTTGGCTAGTTGTTTCTTACAATTCTTTGCATTTATGGACGGCAACGCTAAATCGATATGTGCTACGAGCACGAGCTCGATGGGCACTAGGAAGTTAAGTCGATCTGGATTCTCTAACGAGCTGGAGGAAGACCTGGCAGAGTCCTCGGAAACACTTCTCTCTCTTTTCTCTCTATCTCTTTTCTAGTTTCTTAGTTCTTGATCCGTGAATGAATCGTGTTATGAAGTGTTAGACGGGTTCTTACACTTGTCCTCCTCTTTCTTGGCGGATATCTGTGCCAAAAGGATCTGACATCCTTTTGCCATGTACTCTTGAGCCTTTGAACATGAGATAATGGTCAACCGAGATTCTCTCCCGTCGTTACTTTCGTTACCATGAAAAACCAAGGTTTCATTCCCATAGGGAATTTGAACAAGTTTCTCATCACATACGATCACGTCGTGATACTTTCTTAACCAATCCATGCAGATTATAATGTTGAAACTACCCAGTTCTACGGGCATTAGATCTATGTTGAACGGATGGTTTAAGAAATTTAAAGTACAACCTCGTATAATAGTGTCTATCCCGACTATTTTCCTATCTTCTAGTTCGACATCATAACTATTTTCTAATGGAGTTAGGGCGATGTTAATCAGGGAACTAAATGCAGTAGATATAAAGCTTCTATCGGCACCAGTGTCGAATAAGATAGATGCATAGCGGTTGTTTAAGAGGAACGTACCCGTGACAACATTGGAGTCCGGGTTTCCAGATGCATTCCCTATTTTCTCTGCATTCCCAACTGCATACACTCAGCCTTGTGCACTCCCATTTCCCCCATCCTTATTCTTTAACTTGGGACAATCGCTCTTGAAATGTCCTGGAGCTCCACATTCAAAACAACCATTTCCTTTGGGATTTGTCCCATTGCCCTTCTGAGTATTAGCAACATTTGTGTTGCCAGATCTTCCGCAGTCGCGGGCAAAGTGCCCTACCTTGTTGCACTTATGGCACTTCTGAGTACACGGGCCATTGTGATGAAAATGACACTTGGTGCACTTGGGCAAAGATCCCCCAAACGGCTTCTTTTTACCAGTCCCCATATTGTAGACCTTGGCGACATTCTGCCTCTTGAAGGGTTATTGTTGGTGACCATGGTTGTTTCTGGATGAATCATCAACCTTCTTTTTGTTGTCAGACTGTCTTTCCGCATAGGTGAAAAGTTTCTAATCCATCAAGTCGTTGGCCAACTCAATGGTCTCATCCAACGTCTTGGGTCTAGATGACTTGACATTTCCATAAATATTATCAGGAAGTCCACCAATGTACTTGTCAACCTTCTCAGTTTCATTAGCAACAAACTTGGTACATATCAGGGTTAGCTCTTGGAAATGTTGAGTGTATGATGGAACATCGTTCCCTTTGACATTTAGGTTCCATAACTCGATTTCTAGTTTCTTGATTTCACCCTGCGGACAATACTTGTCCGTCATCTTCTTCTTGAGTACTTCCCAAGTCATTGAATATGCATCAGGACCTAAGGTTCTTATCTGACCATTCCACCAAGTCAAGGTAGCACCTAACAGAGTGCAGGTGGCAAACTTAACCTGATTTTCAATAGCACAACCACTGATATTGAAGACTGACTCCATCTTTCCAATCCACCGGGTTAAAACAAGAACGCCTTCAGTCCCTTTGAAGTTCAAAGGTTGACACTTCGTGAAGTCAGCGTAGAAACAAGGGCGCGCAGTTTGCACGTTCCTTCGGTCATCCCCGTACGAATTGTGGCTTGCGTCTCCATTGGTGGAGTTTCACTGAAGAGATTGATCAATCAAAGCTTGGACGGATTCTGGAGTCATGTTGTTTGGGTTGGTGTTGCTAGTAGGGGTATTCTATCCTCGTTTAGTCGTAGGTGCCATGATTTGTCTAGGTCACAAAAGACAAAACGTGAGGTTATAATCATGACAGAATATAATAATGTATAGATGAGAAAACAATACAAGAGAGATATATAGTATAACATAAACACATCTATCTCATTTATAACTTGGAAAATTTTACATGAAATAGTTGTTGGTACACAAAATACAATACAAAAGATCTAAGGCTATGCTAGCGGGAAAACCCCTAATACTTAACATGCTTGTACAATGACCTAGCAAGACAAAATAACATAAACCATTAGATGTGACTGTCAGCATCCCCAAAAGCATCCTGGTGATTTGGAATCCTAACATCTGGTCCTGGCTGTCTAGCTTTCCTCTGCTGCTCTTGATGTGCTAACAACTCGGCCTGCATGTCACTCATCTCTTGCCTCATGTCTTTCATCACTCGGAGAGTCTCTGCCATCTGTGCCTGACGCCTACGGTCAGTCTCTCGAAGCTCTGCCATCTCAGCCTGCTGCATCTGGAAATGAGTCTCATATACCTAGTGTTGTGTCTGAATGAGAGTACTTTGCAGCTGTAGCTGTGCCTGATGTGCTTGGATATGGGTCTCGTGTGCATACACATGATCACGGTGGGTCTGAAGCTCCTGATGGGTCACCTGACTCAATCCTATCGAGTAAGCCCAAGCCTCTTGAGAAGCATAGGCCTCCTCCTCCACAATCCATACTGTCTCCTAGAGAGTCATCCTATCCCTCATAAGTAAGTCGACCCGCTGTGAGTCCATAGCGACTCGCTGTGATATACGAGTCCTACTATCCTGAGCATCCTCTAGTAAAGCATACAAGTCTTGTGTATCACGCTCATGGAGCTCAGCAAGCTCTATAACCCTAGTATTGACCTCTCTCACAGTCATAGGTGCTATCTCAAGAACTGCCTCTGTCGGATCTACCCAAGTATCCCTAATACTATACCCAACCTCACTAATCCCCTGTCGTCTCGCTTCAGCATCTACAGTGCTGAGAAACCCATAATCTATCCCCCGACCTCCGGTAGGTCTAGCAGTAGAACTCTCCCCGATCTCATATCTGGAGCCTAGAGTGGATAAACACAACCTCTTATGAGGTGGCTGCTCGGACTTAGGAATATCATTCCTACGGTTAACAGGTGGTGGTATGTATAAAGATGGTGGTAGTGGTGGTAGTGGGGGTAATGGTAATGCGGCAGTAACCGCATCAACAAGGGCCTGAGTGGAGGCCATCCTGAGTGTCTGGATTTGGGTCGGACACCCAGATGATGGTAGTAATGGTGATGACACTAGTGGTGGTTATGAAAGTGCAAATGGGGCCGTGCACCTAGTAAGGCGCTCCCCTGCAGAGGGTGGTGATAGTGAGATAGGTGGTGATGGTGATGGAGTAGTCATGGCTAGAAGTCTCTCAACCTCTGCCACTTGTGAAAGGGATATGGAAGCCTGAAGCCAAACAGTAATCCTAGCTTCAGTGGTAGAAATGTCGGTGAAGGGTGGTGGTATAACATGCTATGTTCCCTCAGGTGGGGAAACAAGCTCAACAGTAGGTACAATAACAGTGGAGTCGGCCAGATCTGGGTGCTCCTCCTCTTCCTCCTCCTCGTCCTCCTCGTCCTCATCCTCATCATCGGCGTCATTCCCAGATGAATCGCCGTCATCATCATCTCCATCATCTCCCTCGTCCATAGGATAGTCAACCGGACCATCCTCTGTCTCATCATCCTCACACTCCTCTGGATCCTCCTCGGGATCCGACTCAACAACATACCCTGGTGACTCAGCAGTAGGTGAGTCAACAGGAGGTAATGGCTGCTCCTTAACCGGGAACACATGCTCATCCTCCAATGGTATATACTCAAGGTATATAGGCTCTGGCACGTAGTCAGGATCATGTGCCTGTATGAACATAGGCTCACGCTCATCCTCGTCATGTGGTACTAGTGGAGTCTATGGATCCTCTAGGCATGGTATGTAATCCGGTGATGGTGGGGCTACTGGCTGCATAGGGAGTCCGTCGTATCCGTATACGATGACTCGTGGAATGCCTCCATCAGATATCTCCTCATTAGCTCCCCAAAATACCCTCCCTGGCTCGGAGTCGGTGTAGACGGAAGTGTAGGTAATCGCAGATGATGCAGAAGACATGACTGCTGTAAAATCAAAAATAACTTATATAAGTATTAATAATTTTTTTTAAGACTCTTATAGTAATATACGTAATATAATTTATATACTCGTATCTCAATTATGCAAGCACTTAGTAACTACCAATGCTAAAACAGTGTATGTCATGTAAACATATATATTAGATGCAAACAAGTAATGTATGTGTGTCCCGTGCAAACCCCATTTTGAATGCAGTGTTTGAAAATGGTTATAGTCTAGACAAAAACTTTTGACCTGGTTCTCTATAACCTTGGCTCTAGATACCAATCTGTAACACTCCCAAATCTAGGTAGCAGCGGAATGTTGAATATTCGAGGGCGTTACTTCATAGATCAATAGCACAAGATATGAGAACGACCACTAAACGTGTCGTTTAAAAAGATACATTTGATTTAACAAAATACTTGTTCATTACATAAGCTCATAGCTTCAAATTGTTCGAAGATATAAATAAAGATTCCGGTTAACAAATGTTCCCAAAATGTAATACGACCCAAATCTTTAATATTGACTCTTCAATTAGTGACTTCCAATGTATCATTGCACCTCGTGCCTTATTGACCTGAGAAAAACATGCTTAAAACATCAACATAAAGTTGGTGAATTCATAGGTTTATGTATGTAAACTGTAGGACCGCAAGATTTCCAAGTGTATGATTAAGCAACAAATGCAAACATCATAAAAAGTAATTACGTTTTCCTAAGCTCATGACACTGAAACTCGACATGTATGGATGCAATAAATTGCCAACATTGCCCGTGAATGATGTTCTAACCCGCAACATCCCAAATCCGACATGGGTATTAACGTTTTGCTGTCGGGGGGGGGGGCAACCCGGCACAGTGAACGCTACTCACCCAAACGGGGATGTCAATCCCAAATAGATCTATTTATAACATTCGCGCTCACAATCTAGCAATTGACAGTTCTGAAAAGGGCTCAGTTGTGATATTCGCTACTTAGACCAAACACATGTTGACGTAATCATAGTATAAAATGTACACTTGCGTCCAATTTGTAAAATAAAGCATGTTCCCACCCCAAAGATGTAAATCATTTAAGTAATTTTAAAACATGGGGCTATGAACTTACCTTAGTAAGTAGTCCTTTGAAAATGATAATTATATCAAAGAATGGCAATGAATTACACCGTTAAATACCTAAGTAAGTGCGGCCAGTCTTAGTCTACAAGTTTAGGCTAACGACTCTTGTATAAACTACAATAAATTGCTAGTTTATATATACTGTTATCACTTGTGTGGTGGTGCACACGTTTTTGTATACGTATAAACGTTATTAATAAATATTCATATTTATTATGTCGTAGGTTAACTTGTATGATATCCGGTAACTATATAACTCGACCGGTATGTTAAGTGGTTATTAAATTTACCTTTGTCCATGCAATACCCTTAGGTTTTCTATATTTACAAAATCAGTCCCTATGTTTATGAAAATATAGTATTTACACTTTAAACCCTTATGTTTCCAAAATTACACTTTTAGTCCTTCAATTTTTCAATAATTGCACTTTAGGTCCTTATATGTTCCAAATAGTCCCTTAAGTTTCAGAAATGTCCAAAATAGCCCCTAGACTTTATGGAAATAGTTTAGACAGTTTTAACCCTCAAGTTTACAAAGTTACACAATTAGTCCCTTAACTTGTAAAAATCACATTTTAAGCCTGATTAAGTTCCAACAAGTGGCAATTGGTTTTATTAACTCCAATAAGCTACATAAGCTGTTGTTAGCCTATAAATAAGCTCAGATGAGCTTATTTTGGCTTATTGGGCTTATTGGGCCTTATTAGACTCGTTAAGGTCCAATAAGCTATTTAAAGGTCCAAGTTAAATTTCAAAAGCACATAAGCCCTCCTTAAGCTTATTTAAAACTGTTAAACTAAAAAATAAGATTGGGTAAGCTTATTTGAGCTTATTCGAGCTTATTGGGCTCGTTAGCCCAATAACTCAACCCGAAAAGTTTGTAAAAGGTTTCATACATTATGCAACTTATTTTTTAGACTTATTAAGCATCATTAGGTTTGTTTTTATGTTCGGCTTATTCAGTAAGCAAATAAGCTGGTTAATGGGCTTTTGGGCCCATTACGAACTCGATAAGCCATTTAAGCCTTTAGGCTTATTCACTTAAGGCCCATTAGCATTTCTATGTTCATAATAAGCTTATTAAACTGTTTAAGCTCACAAATAAGCTGTTTAAGCTTATTGTGGCTTAAAGGCTCGCGGTTGGACTCGGTAATGGGCTACTAAGCCCAATAAGGGTCCTATTTGGTTTCCTTGGTATATCAAGATCCATGTGAGTTCAATAAGCACATTAGGTTTCTTAATAAGCTCGTGGAGCTTATTAATAAGCTGAGGTCTTATAGCCTACGGCATGTTGGGCCTGTTGGGCCTAATAGTGGGCTGTTAAGATTAAACGAACTCAATTTGTGGTCCATTAATGTTCACTATTTATATTTTAGGGTTTGTAATCTTTCGTTAAGCACTCGTTGAGATGAATTATCCGCGTTTAATCACATGCACTCGTTCCACGAGCTAATGTACGCATTCCCAAGCCAAGACAATTCATTTTTATGAAAAGTTAACGTATAGGGTTTGTATAATTCGAATATATGTGATAGCTTTCAAGGTAGTTTCCATTTTTGAAATCTAAGCGTAAAGCTTATGCCTTAACTCGATATTAAACCAAATTTTATACATGTTAGCACCACACAAGATCATGTACTTGTAATATGTATGCATGAACCGTGCATGGGTCGAACCTTACACGTTCATACTCATGTTAACTTGTTACACACAAGTTCACGTGACTCTTACCACTAGGCATGAATAAAATGAATGAGATATAGATAATAACAAGCTTAGTTTGACTTACAAGGGTCCTAGAGTTCGGTTCGAGTTAGAATGTCAACCCACGATGTAAACACGATCGAATAACCAACCAAAGTTTCCAAAACTTATCAAATACCTCAATCCTTGGTTCGTGTACCCCTCCTACGTCCTTGTATGAAGACTTAGTACTCCTTGTGTGCTTAGTATCGAAATGAGGGTGTGTATGGGTTCGGTTATTAGTCCGAATGCAAGAAGAGAATAAATGAGGATGGTTTAGCAGTGTGAGAGAGTTTGTGAGTTTAAGAAATGTATTAAGTGTCAATGAGAGTGTCTAAATGTATTTTATTGCGAAACGTAAGCCTTTTACGTGACCAATAAAAATAAAATACGCAAAGTTAATATATCTTCTTAATAATTATATAACACTTGTTTGATGTAAACCTTAATTTATTTTGTGACCGTTTATGTTAAATGATTATTTCTAGTCTACACGATTTAGTTTTAAAGTTAATTTAAAAGTAAACGCGTATCGGACCAAAATAAATAGTGGCGGACAATAGGAGTCGTAAAATGACCTGAAATTAAGAAATGTTGCAGTATGTTCTCTGGAAGCCCTCATAAGACTTCACTCATCCACTTGGGCCACCAAGGGGTTTAAAAGGCTTGTTGCATACGCTAAATGCAACCAGGATTCCTACGAAAGTGAGTTAGGTTTTCCTGTATAATTTCGTTTTAAACATTTAATGCTTTTAGTTTGTCTATTGATTTTAGGGGATACGAAATTGCTCAGGATACAAGGGTCAAGAGTTCATCTCTTGCAATTATCACTCGAAGTGAAGAGCAATGCTTAAGGGAATCTCTTGCTCTAATTTTACTCTTACTTATTAATTTTCATTTCCTTAACTGTATAATAGGGACATTGTACAAACCAAGTGGGGGGATAGGAGTAGAATTACCACTTGACCTATATTTGCCTTTGATTTTCTAGTTTTATTTGAAAATATGAGCCAGTTTTTAAAAAAATTGACACATTTTTCTTACTGAAGTAGAATAAATCTTTGCCGAGCGCACTATTACCACTTATTTCAGTTGGTGAGGTTAAGCCTAATGATTCTGTTTTCACCTATTATACAAAAATCCACCCAAAAATATGAGTGTGTCGGTAGTATTGTAGACTTTAGAACTTAGCATGTACATCTTATCGAGACCTAATTAATTAGTTGGAATAGACGGTCCAAGAAGGCAACATCTTAGGAATTCACCCAAACAACTTATATGTGTTATATGTGTGTGTTTATCGACTTTTTACACTGACTTATCGACCTCCCTTGTAAAACCCTTGTTTGCACTCAGTTTTAGTGCAAGATACCCCTTGATCACCTCATTAAGCCAATCCTTCTTTTTAACCCTTTATGTTAAATGTATCGTTACACCCTTTCGCCTTAGCCAACCCTGTAGTCTATATTCTTTTTGTGTTGAAGTACCTGGCTACTTAAGTCTATTATTTCAGGAAAATGGGTTCGGAAGTTTTGCGCGTTCATAGAAGACCTATCAATGTTGATCATAAAGACCCCCAATATCAACACTTTCGATATT
>BQNB010099549.1:0-24901 GCA_026074375.1 Tanacetum coccineum | reverse complement strand
CTAACTGCACTAATTATAGAGTTTCTCATACAAAATTCAACAAATAAATACCGAATCCCATCATACTTACTGTTTGCAGGGTAATCCTATACAAGCTAATATGAACTTGAAAGATACGGACTACTTCAATCAGCTACTTCAACTCCATAAGGCATACAAGATCTCAGGATTTAGCTGCAAAGAAATAGCAAAATGGGAAAAGACACTAGACAATCGTACATCTCTCATATTCGGAAAGTACATCCAAGTATCTGAGATATCCAATCTTGATATCCCTGAACACTATTTTAACTTTGCCGCTTATAACGAACTTGAAGAAAGATAATAAGGTGTTATTTTATACACTTTTTAGGGGTCATTTAACCTCCAAAATCATGCATTTATGCCCAAATTACATGCTTTATCATTCCTTTTTAGGTTTTTAGCACTTGGATGACATTTGTAGGGAATACACATGACTTGGGCTCATTTAGAGAAGAAACGGACAAGACTACGGACCTACACCAAATCTCTTGGAAGAACTATGCTAACAGTGCGTGGAGACGGCGTTTGGGTTATCAAGAGACGACGTTAGAGAAATCAAGATGGCGTCTGAACGTGCACGACTGAAGAAACCCTAAATATCACGGGCAGCACGACATCGTCTAAAATGTTATGACGCCGTCTGGATGATTTTCCTATATATACAAACCCATTTTTAGGCTTTTAAGTGTGTAACATTAGAGTAAAAAAGGAGGCAAACCCTAGTTTCATTTGTAGTAGCTACTTAGGACGAATTAAGGGGCACTTAAACCCTAATATCTTCCTTTGATTCATGTTTTAATCAAGTAAGATCTTTTTTAATCATTCAGTATGTCTTATTGTTTGATCATTTATTGTTCTTACTTTGCTTTTAACATGCTTGCCTATCTCCTAATTGTGTTTATTTATGATTGTATGAAACCTAGAATGTAGATCTTAGTGATGTTGCTTCTTGTGATGAATATGCATGTTAGGTCTTAGAAAACCAGCTTTTGTTTGTATCGCTGTTGATATGTCTAGGAAAACATGATTGTGTAGAAAGGATACCATCGGTAACAGTCTTCATACTACCTTACCCTTATTATGGTTAATCCACTCTTAATATATTTCAAATGCATTTAATATACTCTTGGGCGTCGGGTAACAGTCTTTATACTACCTTACTTGTGTTTTGCCTCAACGAAATATTAAATATACGGCGGGTTCGTGTAATCTGTTCATGACTTAGGAAATAGTTACATAGATCATCACAAGTGTGACAAAGCAACAACACTGGGAGAAGCAGTCTAGGGAGTAATATATGATTAAATGAACATAATCCTTTTATTACATTGTTATCACCAAGTAGTGTAGTTTATATTTAGTTTAATAGCTAAAACCAACCAAATCTCTTAGACATATGATTTTTACTGCTTTTATAAAATATAAAATACCAAAAATAATCTTCTTTCAATCCCGTAGTTTTTAGCTATACTTTGTAAGATCCTTCCCAACCTATTCCCCTAGAGAACGATAACAACTCCCGAGTCTTGCCTATACTACACTGCAACGATTAGGTACACTGCCTAGGGAGTTGTAAAACTTCACGTGTGTGAAGTCTCTCACGACCCCTACATCAAGTTTTCGGCGCAGCTGCGTGGGGAATAGTTAGGATTCGAACTTAGTATAGTTTAGTTCTACTCGCTTGATTCCTTTCAAGTGAATTTTATTTTCATTTATTAGCTTTCTTTTAGACTATCTTTTTCTTTGTGTTGTCTATGTTGTAACTCATTTTCGTTGACCTCCATGGAAAATGGAAATCCTATCCGCACTCTTAGAGACTACTCCAGACATAGCCACAAAGGCTACAGGAACACCATTGAGCTCCCCGAAGGGAACAATGTGGTACCTCTCAGATCTGACACCATCCGGTTGGTGCAAAACGGATGCTCATTCTACGAACTTCAGTCCGAGGATCCAAACCAACACCTTAAGGACTTCCTAAAACTAGTAGACTCACTAGACCTTCACGGTGAATTCAAGGAAAGGACGCGTCTGCGTTTATTTCAATTTTTCCTTCATGATCAAGCTAGCAATTGGCTTGAACACCTTCCAACATGATCTCTCTCTACATGGGAAGACCTCACTAGTATTGGCTTGAAACACCTGTCCAACATGATCTCTCCGCTCTCTCTACATGGAGAAGAAACACCGTCGTCTCAACACTTTAGTGATCGTTTTCACACCTTAGCTCAAATTCTTGTCTAACCTAGACGGGTAAGACTGCAAAACCTAACGGGAAGGACTGCAAAACTTTGAAATGACATCATTATGTTCTAACAACATCAAGGAGAATCTCTCTCAGAAGCATGGACTCGATTCAAGGACTTACTCCAAAAAGTTCCTCACCATGGCATTGATCTTTGGCTCCAAATCTAAATATTCTACTATCATGTCGATGATTCCCTGAAAAGAACCATTGATTTCGCCATTGATGGTCATCTAAGAAAGATGAGCGCTGACAGAGCTTGGATTGCTATAGAAGAATTAGCCCAATATGAAAATGAAGGGTGGAGCGACCCTATTAACTATGAAGATAGAAACCTCAATTATGAAAACCCAGACATCAAGCAATTACTAGGAGTCGTGGAACATAAGGTTGATACGCTCATGAGAGACGCACTTTCGCTAATAGGAAGAAGTGAAAGCGTATTTAGAATAACAGGCAATGAAATATATCAACCACCCCCAGAACAATCACATCAAGAAGAATTTAAACATATCATGACAAATTTCATCCTCGATCAAGAAGAAAGAATTAAGCAACTTGAATAATACATGGGAGAGATTAGGGACGAATTCATGCAACTTTCCCTGAAAGTCATGAAAAGACTTGAAGCCAAGATAAGCGAGGAAAGAAGTAGGGTCAGAAAATTCAAAAAAATAACAAGTATCCTGACACTGGGGATCAAAGACCCTGTAGCAATCCTAAAATCCCTAAACCCATTGCAAAAAAGCACACCTCTTCGCGCATGCGACTTCGTCTCATCAAAGTTTCTCTGTATTAGATACTTCCATACCAATCTCCCCAACCTACCTCTCATTAGAAAACATTCATTCGGTTTTAAACCCGGCTCAAGGAGTAAACGAACCGCCAATTTTTGACAAAACGCAGGAAACATACTGGGCGGCCTGCCAGAACCCAATCGACGCTTGCCCTTTGAAAATCATTGGCCTATAAATAGTTGGACCCTCCCACGTAACCCTTCTGTAATCAACGAAAGCACCCAAGTATTCGATCCGGGGGAGGGGGGGATACTTATTGAGTGTTGACAAACACTTTTCTTGAAAATAAAAGAAAACCCTTACAAAATAAGCATAGCGACGGCGTCTGAGAAATTTATGACACCGTTTTGAGAGCCCGTTCTGAATAAAACCTAACAAACACCAGCCCCTTTCTCACATATACTTCAAACAAAAGAAAAGAACTACGTACACAAATCCACCATCCTCCGAGCCATTCCTTGCAAGATCATCTTCAATCGGTAAGCAACCTATCTAATTCACTCTAAATATTTCTTCCATATCCATCTAGTACCTAGGTTATTTGATTTCAATTGAAATTCCCAATAATCCTTTAAGCAATTGAACCAATTTAAGGAAGTAATTAACCTTTGATTTTGATGATTAGATTGTTAGTCTTCATTCACCATCAAAAATAATTTGGATTTGGGTAGGAAAGCCCTTGATTTGGAACAAACCCACCTAGGTTCTGATCTTAAGGGGGTGTTTGGCAATAGGATTGTGACGAATAACTTAGCTTTCTCGCGTAACCTGCGTTTTCAAACGAAAAATATGCAGAGACGGCGTCGAAATAATCCTGACACCGTCTGGACACACTGATCACCATTAGCTTTTTATCACCACTCTAATCTTGGTCCAATTCTATTCTTACTTTGATATATGCAATGAGCAAGCGGACTAGGACCGGAAAAAGCACAATGGGACAATCCTTTACTCAAAGAGAGCTTTCGGCGGAGGACAAAGTTTGAGAACTTGAAGTGTTTAACAACGATGTCCATCAAGGGAACTTCTACACTATTGAAAAGCTTCCCATCCATCCGGGAGATATCATTAACTGGGCATTCCTTGCTACTCATGGCCTTGCTAATGAGCTTTTTAAAAGCATTAATACCGATCCTTTCACCGGACCCCAATGGGCGCACCTCTTTCAAATCAATGAACCGGTCTATAGAGAGCTAGTGTAGGAATTCTTCTCCTCCTTTGAGTTCGAGCATACTCATTGCAGGTATAACTCTACCTATGTGGGTGTCTCATTTAGGCTAGGAGGAGAAACTAGAACTATGTCTCTTATGGAGTTGAGATGGAGAGTTGGTTTGTATTCTGAACGAGAATCAAGGATGGACGAAACTAGGAGAGAGTTGAATAAAGGGGAAACGGTTAAGAATAATATTGTGATAATGGGATTTTGGCCAACCATTGGGGATGGAGATTTTTTTATGGGAGGGACGTCTGTCAAGAAGATTAGGGACCCAAGGATTAGGTTGGTCCATCGTTGCATTACGACAACCATTTCTGGGAGGAAAGAGTCCACCCATTGGGTCACTGCAATGGATCTCTTTTTCCTCTATTGCATCTATGAAGAAGGAGTCACTTGTAACATCCCCTATTGGTTAGCCCAGTATTTTAAAAGGGATAAAGATGTGACTTGAGGCATGTTTGTGACAAGGATAGCTAGGCCCTTTAGTTTGTTGATGAGTACTATAAGGGATGCTTTGCATGTTGAGCCTAAGGCACATGTCTTTAAGAAAAGGTCATAGATTTACCTATGGTGTTGTGATGACATTGAGGTGGAGAACATGTTGTTGTTCAGCCACATCGACAAGGTTAGTGGGAAGAGGATGAAGTCGAAGAAACGGGCCAATGCAGGAAGAGCCGGTGGGTTCAATGCCGAGGGTATCTAGACATATAGAGCCAAGTGGTGATTGACAAGTTCACCAAAAGGAGGATAGATGGACTAACATGGAGTGCACGGTGGGAGCGGGCGTTGATGCTTGGATAGACCCAGCCAGTATGGGACAGGCCAACAGGGGAATGGAATGACCTGATACCTGTGTCGGGCTGGCATTCCAACCAAAAGGTTTTAAATAAGCTTGGTAAGTCGTGACGTGGCGAGTCATGACACGCCCTCACGGCTCCCTTAGCAGCTAAGGCGAACCTTTGTGTTTTTTAAAAGCGGATACGGCATATAAATTCTGCAATCAAAGATTCAACAATATGTACACCAAACGTTAATTACTGCACAATAAAGAGGATACAAAAACGCAATGTCAAAAAAACAATAAGATTAGAAGACACATCCTAAGACAAGTACATATTCATTCTTCTTACCTTAGCTTATAATATATTTAAACTAAGCAAAAATTTCTTCAATAAGGTTGCATCTTGAAAGAGAAACCTGTCCAACATGAGTAGTCACAACCGACCGACCTTTGCTCTAGTGCGTCGCCCTAAATCAAGGAGGCCGCGCCCGCCGCGCGCGCATAACATAATTCTACCATGCTCAATCACAGCCTCGACGCACACTCCTAGAGTCAACTCCAGCCCTTTGGTCCTATTCGTATAACGGATGTTAACATAGGACATGCAGCCGCTAACACAACCATCGACGCCCATCCGACGCTCTATTAACAGGCACCGACACCCCCAACTTGGGCCCCAGCCATACCAGGACTTACGCGCCAGCAAACTTTTTTAGAACACTGATAAAACATTTCCAGCGAAAATAATCCACCACGATCAACCCGGGATAAACTAACTAGTAAAAACACCTACACCCCCATCTCGCAGATTGAACCCTGACCCAATTTCCCCATGATGTGAGGCTAGACTACAGCCCCCCTATGATTATGGCTATGACTGATATACTTAGCTTAACTATGTCCACTATGCCCCCCCGCCGCGACAACTCCGCAGACATGCCGGCCCCCCGCGTGCACGACCACCCCCACATCGTAGCTCCAACGAACGTTGAGTACTATAAGGGATGCTTTGCATGTTAAGCCTAAGGCACATGTCTTTAAGAAAAGGTCATTGATTACCATGGGTGTTGTGATGGACATTGGTGGAGGAACATGTTGTTGTTCAGCCACTCGTCAAGTTAGGGAAGAGGATGAAGTCGAAGAAGCGGCCAACGAGGAAGCCGGTGGTTCAGCCGAGGGTACTAAAATATGAGCCAGGGTGATTGACAGGTTCACCAAGGAGGATAGATGGACTAACAGGATGCACGGTGGGAGCGGCTTGATGCTTGGATGACCCAGCCAGATGGACAGGCCAACTGGATGTATGACCATACCGTTCGCCAGTTCCAACCAAGGTTTTAAATAGCGTAAGTCGTGACGTGGCGGCATGACCAAGCCTCACGCCTTAGCAGCTAAGGCGAAGCCTTTGTGTTTTTAAAGCGTGGCTTAAGGCGGCATAAAATATAAAATATTTATATCTTATTTTATATATATTGAGGTTACATAAAGCATTGTAGATAATAAATAAAGTTAAGAAACAGTCCTTACATGTAATATTCTTCATTTTTTTTAAATAAAATTTTTCATAGTTGCATCTAAAAAACCTGTCACGCCTTTGCTCGCCTTATCGCGCATTTTCATGCCTCAGCTCACGCCACACCTAGAGTCAACGCCTTGGTCTATTTCGTAACGTGAAGGCCACGCCTCACGCCTTAGCGACGCCTTGGCGCCGCCATAGCGCGCCTTTTAGAACACTGGTTCCAGCAAATATCCACCCGGGATAACTTGGACCCCCATCTCCAGATTGACCCATTTCCCATATGTGAGGCTGACTACCCTCCCTATGGCTATACTGGCCACATGCCCCCCTGCTATGAGTACCGATTAGGCCCTGCTCCTGATGGCTCTAGTTGATTGTGTTTGTACTTTTTACTGTCCTCCTTGATGTTTAAGACAATTATGTTCTGTAATAATTTAGGATTTGGTTGTTGAACTTGTATTCCGAATATTTTCTCTTTATGAATTGTTATTGAATGTCTTAAGTTTTATTCTTTTCATTTTGTTCTCTCATGTCTGAACTTTATCTTGTAATCATGCTTTATTTTTTTTAACTTCGTCTTAATTTCAATCAAATGTATTTTGCAAACAATAAGTGTAGGGGAGATTATCTGGCTTTTAAGCCAAGTTCAAGCATGTTAAATAAATTGTTTAGATTAATTCGAGTCATATGATTGTGATTATTAATTCTCAGGTTTTGTGTAGGATTTTTCTACAGTAACCAACTAATAAGATTGCGTGTAGGAAATTTTCTTGAAAAACGAAATGTGTTTTTTATAGTGTGTGGGAACGGCGTCTGGAAACAGGGCGACGCTGTCTGGAACCCCAGGAAACCCCATCATGATTTATCATGACGGCGTCTCACCACCCACTTAAAAAAATTAAATTTCTACTATTTTTGAAAAATAAAATGTGCAATATCTATAACTTGTATTTCTCTAACAAATCTGCATAAACCTGGAATTATATCATCACTTTCATCCTATCTTTACTATTTTTATAGAGTCAACCCTAAAAACTTTGTTGTATATATCATTTTTCCATAGATTTTACGCTTGGTGTAGTTTTCTTTGTCTTTGATTGCAGGTTATATTTGATGAGAAGACGCATAGAAATTCTTATGAAGTTTCATTGAAGACTCTTGGTGGACGATTTAACTAGTTATCGCATGTTTCTTCTCCATTATCGAGCAAACCAAGGGAGTACTAGTTTCTTTTCTTTGTTTTTATTTACACTTTATTCTTTTTACGGGCGCCTTTGCAAAACATTGGGACAATGTTCAACTTCGGTGTAGGGGAAACAATCCTTAGAAACTATTCCTTCAATTGCCATTTGCTTGTTCCTTAAAATGATGGGTAATATATCGAAACATAGCGTAAAAGGTAATTTTGACCAAAATTTAAATTAAGTTATAACATATACCGACGAAAACCAAATATTATTAGCGTCTCATGGATAGGAACTTATATGACTAGCACAAAAACCCTCAAAAATTCCACCCCAAAAATGTAATGTTCGCCCCTAGATCTATAGGAATTCGGGTACCAATTGTTGGTACCCAAGATGATTTTTAAAAACATATGAGTGTATCGGTAGTATACTAAATTCTAAAACTTGTTTTTGTGATGCATCCTGAGACCGCATAGTAAGAACTAGGATTTGCTAAATGATAGGAGGCATTAGGATTAACCCATGTTTAAAACCTGTATTTTTTATGATGGTCACATCGGCCAAATAACTATCCCACACCTTGCTACGCACTCATTTTTAGTGCGAGATACCCCTAGTACAACCCTTCGAGCCTATCATTTTTCATGGTTCTTGTAATTTTCTGGTGGATTCCAGATTTTTAATGAAGAGCATTGTCTAAACCCTTAAACCCTAAATTGTTACACTCAAATAGCCTAAGCCTTCCTTGTATGTACTCATTTTTAGTACATTATTGTTATAAACTGATTCTATCAAAATAGTATATATAAAGTATATTATATATCCTAAATATCTCAAATTAATAATAGTATAGAGAGTATTCCGTTTGATATAAAAATTGCTTGAGGACAAACAATATTTTTATCTCCCGGATGTTGTATCCCGACGAAGTGTGAATTTGAAATCCTTGTTTTGGTTTGTAATCACGTGCTTGAATATTCAAAATTTTGGTTTTTGGATTCTAAACCTAATAACGCAAAGGAAAGCATGTAAAGACACGCTAAACTAGAAATTAAAACAATTTAAAAACCTAACGACATTTAAAAGTAATTAAAAACTAATTAAAACTAAATAAACTAACTTAATTAACTAAAAATGACAAATTAAAATTCTAAAAACTCAAGCCATTATTCTTTTCTATTTGTTATTTTTTTAATTACTATTACTGAATAAAATGACGTGGTGGAAGTCATCAGTTCGAGCCTGATTATCCCTAAACCCAATGTGAGTTTTTCATCTTGATTTGCTACCCCGCCGTGATTGAATGAGAATGGATAATATTTTTTAAAAGTCAAAAAATATTTTTTGAACTTTTTAATCTATTTAAAACTACTTTTTAAACTAAATAATACTCCCTCTGTCCCATTTTTATTGTCCACGTTTTCTTTTTGGGATGTCCCAATTTAATTGTCCACTACAAAAATTAGATAGGAAAGTTTGATCAAATTTACTATATTACCCTTATTTGAAATTATTATTACAAACTTTAAAGAAGACTTTAATTAAATAGCTAATGGTAAAATTGTCTTTCTGTCAAAAGGTAAGAAAGAGAAAGCAATAATAAATGCACTTTTCTTAAACTGTGTGTTTTTTGTCGGGGGACAATAATTTTGGGACGGAGGGAGTACTAAAAATTAAATTAAAAATACTAAACTTAATCCTAAATTTTTTAGAAAATTCCTAAAAATACTTTAAGCTAAAAAGGAGACTTATAAAGAAAAACGTATCAATAAGCTCTAACCTATAAGTTGCTAAAATTCAATAAGCTCAATAAACTATAACTGAAAAACGTGTATAAGTAATTAAGTGTGCAAAGGGTTAACAGAAAAGTCCAAAGGGCGCATTGGTAAGGAGTTGGTGTTGTGAGGGGGAGGTCACAGGTTCGAACCCTGTGACTTCTTTTTTATAAAACATTTTTTTTATTTTTCTTTCTGAAAAAGCTAATCTATAAGATAAAATAAGTACTTTTAATAAATGGACTTTTTGACAAAACCTAACAATAAGCTATAAAAATCTAATAAAAAAGGGTCAGATTGGTTTTTAAGCTATAAGGTAAAAGAAGCTAAAACTATTTGGTCTTTTAGAATTCAAAAAAGTAACAAGAAAAGCAAATAAGCTTACGATAGCTTAAACCCTAGACCTAATAAGCAATAGTGACTAAAAATAAGCAAATGAAATAAGCAGGAAAAACACTTAATGTATTAAGACAGCAGAAAAATAAAACAGATTCAAAGGACATTTTTAATAACTTTTAAGCTAAAAAGAAAACTAATAAGCACTTAGAGAAAGCTAAAAAATGAAAACAGCTTAAGACCTATACCTAATAAGCTCAAAAGACTAGATTTAAGCAAACCAAATAAGCTGAAAAGCATCTAAAAGACACTAAGATAGTGGAAACAAAAGGAGGTTTTAAAGGACTTTTGACTAAATTTTAAGCTAAAAATGAGATCAAATAAGCACATGAAATAAGCTATAAACTAAAAACAGATAAAGACCTTTACTCTAATGGCTCAAATAAACTGAAATTAAGCTAAACATTTTATGAAATAAACTGGAAAAGAGAAAATGAAAATGACAGACACTTACTTGTTTTTGGTTTTTTTTAAATGACTACTTTGAGCTTAAATTTTAAGGCTTAAAAGCTAACATGACAACCTAAAAACTTGAAACAACTTGAACTTATACTATATTAAGCTAAGAGCAATCAAAATTAAACAAAGAAAAGCTTAAATCTAACCACTAATGATCTGAGAATCTATAATCGTAAGAACAATAAGCTAGTCCTACTTAACAAATTTTATGACAAAAATGCTTAAATTGCTATCCCAAAGAGATTTAACTTAAAACATATACTAAATGATGCATAAGAAACAAGATATGATCACAAAAGCTAAACCTCTAGCATTTATTCTATAAAATCAACAAATAAGCAATTCTACAAAACTATAGAACTAACAGACTTGGAAATTTGCAAAAACTAACTCCAAACTAATCAAAACTTAATCCTAGCTTATGAAAACTAACATTCAGTCCTTATTAGAGCTTATTAAAATTGAATTAGGAACTAGAAACAAGTCAAACATGATTTTCCTTATTAAAAGCTTCTTATCCCAAACACTCTTTTAAATCTCTAAAAGCTTTATTTAAGCTAAAACAGATCTTAGAAAATAAAGGACAAATAAGCATTAACCTTACAGAAATAAGCACTAATTGATAAGCTAAACTAAAAGGATATTTAGACTAAAACCTAGCAGATTTTACTAAAACTCAACTTTAGCTAATCTAAACTATAAACTTAGCACATTAAGCAATCATTAAACAGAATAAGCACCATTAAGCATAGATTAAGCACAAGTAAGCAGTTTAAAAAGCTGTAATAGAAAATAAGCTGAAATGAATAAAAGAGAACAAGTACCTTGATCCTAGCTAAACAAGGATCTTAAACAGCTTTAACAAGCTTAGATCTACAAGATAGCTTATAAAATAAGCTCTGAATAAGCCCTATAAGCCCTTCTATTTCTGGCTTATCTTCCAATTAGCTTATTCAACTGTTTTAAGTGATTTGAGTGAATGACTTATTTAGTTTAGCTTTTAGAAAGCTAAACTGAATGAAAACTAGCTTATGAGTAATAGAGAGAGCTTATTGAGCTTATTTAAGACATTCTAAACACATTTAAACCATAATTGCTTAATAGTAAAACAGAATTTAAAGAACAATTTGAATGAAACTTGGAATTTTATTACTATCACAAGAGATTACAAGCTGTTTTAAACAAGATTACAAATAGAAAAATGCCATAAGCTAAAAATTAAACTAATAAGCTACACTAACATTACTAAAATCTAGATGATCTGCTGTGTGATTGGCCCTCCTATTTATAGCATATGAGGGAAGCTTCTAGGCCCCTAAGGAGCGTCTACATCAACTAATTTGAGCCCTTAGTTTATAACCGCCTCTTAATCCATCATCGTGAGCCCTTGATTTCTTCCACGCATCAATAGCCAATGAGGGAGCTCAGGATTGCCAACGTGGAAAAGTATGCTGTCAGAGGTGTCAGGCGTTAGCTTCTACCCTGAGTTAATCATTGATGTGTAAAAATAGGGGGGAAAGAAGGAGATGATGAATAGTACATTTGACCCGTACGTGTTTATAAGTTTGACTTTGGACTTGGGTCTTTGTGTTTGGGCTCTTTTATAAATTGGGTCAGATACTAGTGAAGTGGGTTAAGTTATGAATTAGATTTGGACTAAAATTTAGGCATAGGGTTTTATATAGTATAAATCCTAATGGGCTGACCCGGCCCATTAAATGGGTACGGGTTGGTCCATTCAAAGATGTATACGCCTTCGGCTTTGATTTCTTGCACTCTTCCAATCTCATGCTCGATTTTGTCCTTTTTGCTTTGTTTTTGTCCATTTTAGGTATATCCGTTACTTGCACAATACAAATGACAAAACACGCATATACAATTAGGGCTGTAAACAAACCGAACGAACACGAACGGATCCTTGTTCATGTTCGTTTATTAAGAAAATGAGTTGTTCATGTTCGTTTATGTTCGTTCATTAAGAAACTAAACAAACCTTAAACGAACATAAATGATCAAACATAAATAAACGTAGAAACAAAACCTAAAATATTATCAAATTATGCATAATATTATATGTTTTATAAGTGTTGTTTTATTTGAACATACTAGATTTAAAAGTATACAATTAAAAGATATGATTTACGAACATAAACATATAAATGAACATAAACGAATGTTAATAAGCGCCTAATCGGACGTTCATGAACATAAACGAACGAATGTGGCTTGTGTTCATGTTCGTTCATTTAATAAATAAACGAACATGAACGAACTTTTTACCAAACGGTTCATGAAATGTTCATTGAGCGTTCAGTTCGTTTATAGCCCTATATACAATGCATTTTTATGTATTTTTGGTCTTTTAAGCTCATTTTAATAAGAAAAAAATGATATGTGATTAAACACATATCAAAAATCCCCCATACTAAGCTATTGTCGTGTCATCACGCAATGTCATAAATACACACTTAGAAAACTAAAAATTTTGACCCCCTTAGACTAATTACCTCGAAAAGTAGCTAAGTGTTCATCTAAGGGGATTAAGAAATCACTAGTTTTGAAAAACCCCTCATTTTACCATTTTTTATGCATTTATTATTATCATTCATTCATTTCATAACTTTAAGGATCACAGAATAAGAAACACTAAAAGGATAAATTCATCGTCCTCGATTTTTCACCCCCCCAAACCAAGCTTAAAAACGAAATCATTGTTAAATACAAGTTAAGATGCTAACACTACTCATAAATGCTAATTGTGTATGTATAGCTACTTTTCGCTCCCTTATTCCTAAATCCTCTAAGAATTGTATTCTTATTATTGGTGATAAATAAATTAATGCCTTATTCACATAAAGTAAACCCGGTTTAGACCATAATTAGTTTGAAATCCTTTCCTAAAGAGACGATATGGTGAGAATAAGGTCCACATTAAGTCTAATTTCGCATGATGTAGGGGTTATCCTTTTTATTTTATCCGAAACAACTCAACTACGAGTCCAAAGACGGAGGCTTTATTTAGATAACCCCGGAGTTGAAATTTGGCTTTATTATTATTATTATTGCAACATTATTAAACCTTGGTCCTTTAAACAACTGACACATCGGGGGTCTTAACCGACAAGATCCAGTAGTCTTATTTCGACATCGGTAATTTCCTCGACCTTTTTGAAGGCTGCAACATCGGCAGCAAACCGACCAGATGCAACAAACTTTTATCAGTTTCAGATTATTATTCTTACTATGGGCCTTCTTTTGAAGTCTGCCACATCGGCAGCGAACCGACCAGCGACAGTAAACCTTTATCAGCCCACGGGTTTTATTATTATTATTATTACATCCACCCTTTAAACGACTGAAACATCGGGCGTCCTAACCGACAAGATGCAGTGGTCTTATTTCGGCTTTGGTTTATTTTATTATTATTATTATAGCTAAATTTCAAGTCCTGTGGTCTTTTAACTACCTAGACAACGGTAGCGAGCCGTTAGGAATCAGTAGCCTATTTTCCTACAACACTGACAAAACCTTGATGTGTACCTTACTTTCACCAAAAGGAATCTCTACGAAGGGATTTAAACTAAGAATCGCAAAAACCAAAGTAACTTTATTTATTAACAATTATATAACGTTTATTAAGCTGATGGGAGCAAAAAGTCACAATTAACCTCTATGAGCTCTAAAGAGATTCAACTACTCCATGTTTAGCATCTAACTTATATTAAACTCTATCATTTCTCGTTCTTTGCAAATTTAAACTCTTTACTAAAAAGATCCGCGAATGCTTAGTCTAATAAAACAAGCTTTGCATATTTAAAGTCTATCATGGAAACTTGCAAACTCTTGGCTTTTTTCAAGCTAGAATTCGCGTTTTAAAGCTTCTTGTATAAAAGACTAGCAAAAGCTTAAATTTATATAAGTTAAGGGGCAAGCTAGAGCGCAACATGCTCGACCAAGTCAAAATTTATTCTTAAAAATACAAAACTATGTGTCAAAACACTTATTCTATTTTTGAATTTTTCTTAATTTTGGCCTAAAATCACATATTTTTGGTGGTAAACGGGGTTACGTGAAGGCAAGGCAAATGCAAATAAGATCAAATCAAAAGAACCCCCCATACTAGAACTAAACATTGTCCTCAATGTTTAAAAGGGTCTCTACTTAAATCTAAAGCCGTTTATTAATTATGCTAATTATTAAACGTTAATCAATAAGATCTAGGATATCAGATTCCCAAATATAAGCATGGTAAGGATTGAAATCGAGTGAACGATGGACAAAACCACGAGCACGAGAGTCTTCATAATCTGGGGCAATCCTGGACATAAAACACAAAACACAAAACATGAAACACGGGAAAGGAAGAGGCGAGCCTCCTCACGTCACACTTATTCAAAACTATTATACTAATATACTACTACTAGGGATAAGCATGGGTTGCCACCCACGAAGCGCTTATGTTTGTTAACCGAGTCACGAGCTTGACTCGACCCTAAATTTAGTGGCCATGGGGAAAGTTTGGAGATCCCGGACAACCATCAGTGGTATGTCCCCTCCAAAATAATGTTTAAGTCTATGACCGTTCACCTTGAAGTTAGGTCCGCCGGTTTGAGATAACTCGACGGTTCCATAAGGGAAAACTTGAGCAACGGTGAACGGTCCGGTCTAACGGGTTTTGAGCTTTCCCTAGAAAATCTTTAATCGAGAATTGAAGAGAAGAACTCGATCACCAACGTTAAAAACGCGATTCTTAATCTTGAAGTCACGAATCTTCTTCATTTTCTCTTTGTAGATTAAAGAATTCTCGTAAGCTTGATCTCGGAGTTCATTTAATTCATTCATTAGAACTTTCTGGTGATCACCCACTGTCTTAAGGTCAAAATTACAATGCTTTAAGGCCTAATAGGCCTTATGTTCAAGTTCGGTAGGAAGATGGAAAGCCTTTTCGTACACAAGCTTATAAGGAGTGCACCCGATGAGTGTCTTGAATGCGGTACCAAAGGCCCATAATGCATCATCTAACTTATCGGACCATGAAGCTCAATTTTCGCCTACAATCCTCTCTAAGATACGTTTCAAACCACGATTTGAAACCTCCACTTCTCCACTAGTTTGTGGATGATACACGATAGAAAGACGGTGAGTAACTCCATACTTGAGCATGACTTTCCTGAATTGGTCATTGCAAAAATAAGTACCACGATCACTAATTATAGCACGAGGAGTTCCAAATCAGGCAAAGAGAGATTTTAAGAATTTGATAACAACCCGGGCATCATTAGTGGCGAGTGCTTTTGCTTCAACCCATTTAGACAAGTAGTCAACGGCCACGAGAATGTACTTGTTCCCTCAAGAAGACGGGAACGATCCTATAAAGTCGATGCCTAATACGTCAAAGATCTTACATACTTGAATTGCATTTTGAGGCATTTCGTCTTTTTACGAGATTTTGCCTTGACGTTGACATGAGTCGCATGACTTTACCATGTCATGGGCATCGCAATAAATTGTCGGCCAATAAAAACCAGAATCAAAGACTTTTTTAGCGGTGTAGTTCGCACCATGATGTCCCCTGATGGGTCCATTATGGCAAGCCGTGAGGATATCAACGGCGTCTTGGCATCGTCTAATAAATTGATCCACACAAATCTTAAACAAGTAAGGGTCGTCCTAAAAATAATGCTTAACATCCTTAAAGAATTTCTTCTTTTGTTGGGATGACATCCCTTTCACTACAAAATTTCTCGCATGGTAATTTGCAATGTCGGCAAACCACGGGGTACTAGAATCACCATGAAAAGTTATCATTCTGAGAGTCTCGAGAGGAAATGTTTCATTAATTTCCTTTTTCTCGAGATCACCTTGATGAGGATTTTCTAATCTAGACAAGTGGTCGGTCGCGAGATTATCCGCTCCTTTTTATCATGAATAATGACTTCAAATTCTTAGAGTAGGAGAATCCACCGGAGCAATCTCGGCTTAGCATCTTGTTTAGCAAGAAGATACTTTAGAGCCGAGTGGTCCGTATACACTATGGTCTTCCATAAGACTAAGTAAGGCCGAAATTTCTCGAAAGCATACACCACGGCTAATAACTCTTTTTCCGTAGTAGTGTAATGTGCTTGATCATACGTCATGGTCTTACTTGCATAGTGTATAGGCCGATAATGTTTGGTCTTACGTTGCCCCAACACTGCACCTACCGCATAATCACTAGTATCGCACATAATTTCAAATGGTAGGTCCCAATCAGGGGCAACGAAAATTAGGGCTTCAGTTAACTTTTTCTTAAGTATATTAAACGCTTTAATACATTCTTTTGAGAGAATAAACGGGGTTTTATTTTTAAGAAGATGGGTCATCGGCCGGGCGATTTTAGAAAAATCTTAGATAAATTGACGATAGAACCCGGCGTGACCTAAAAAACTTCAAACACCTTTGCCAGAAGTCGGATGAGGGAGTTTAGCTGTAACATCAACTTTAGCTCTGTCGACCTCAATCCTGGACTTTGAAATCTTATGGCCGAGGACAATGCCCTCTTTAACCATGAAATGACACTTCTCTTAATTTAGAACTAAGTTGGTGTCTTCACATCTTTTGAGCATTTTTTCTAAATGGGAGAGGCATGATGAGAAAGAATCCCCGAAGACTCAGAAATCGTCCATGAAGACTTCCATTGTTTCCTCGATCATGTCGTGGAAAATGGCCATCATGCACCTTTGGAACATGCTCGGAGTATTACATAAACTAAAAGGCATACGTCGGTAGGCAAACGTCCCATAAGGGCAAGTGAAGGTGGTCTTCTCTTGGTCTTGTGGGTCAATAGGAATTTGAAAATATCCAGAAAATCCATCTAAAAAGCAATAGCAGTCGTTCCCTGCTAAATGTTCTAGCATTTGGTCCATGAAAGGCAACGGGAAATGGTCTTTACGAGTGGCATCATTAAGCTTACGGTAATCAATACAAACACGCCATCCCGTGACTAACCTTGTAGGAATTAACTCATTATCTTCGTTTTCAACTACGGTCATGCCACCCTTTTTAGGCACACAATGAACGGGGCTCACCACGGACTATCAAAGATAGGGTAAATCAATTCGGCATCAAGGAGTTTTATAACTTCCTTTTTGATAACCTCGTGAATTTTTGGATTCACCCTTCTTTGATGTTGAACTGCCAGTTTGAAGTCATCTTCCATTAAGATCTTGTGAGTCCAAAAACTAGGGTCGATGCCTTTAATGTCAAAATTTTCCATGCGATGGCCCATTTGTGTGACTTGAGAACCTTTAAAAAGGCGGCCTTTTCTTCATCTTTTAATTCTTTAGAAATTATGACGGGTAATTTATCGGTTCCTTCTAAAAATGAATATTCTAAATGAGAAGGTAAATCCTTAAGCTCGAGTTTCGGTGGTTCTTCGATTGAAGGCTTTGTCTTAGTAACATCAACTTGCTTAAGGTCGTCATTCTTCATCGGAAGGAGAGTCGGAGAAGGGTCTTCATTCAACAATTTCTCAAGGTAAAGAATATCTCCCTCCGTGTCGTAGTAATCGTCATCTAAATTAAAAAGCTCATTCGGGGTACGTAGAAAAGTCTCAATCTCTTCCAAAATGAAATCTCCTCCTTCAAAAGGAGTGAACGAGGGGGAAGAAGACGTGATGATAGGATGCGAAGGAGTGGGATTGCCACTTGTCGAACTATCTAAAAATCCGAGCACTTCTTGAGCATACTCCTCACAAGCAACGTCTATGACATTGACTTGATGAACCGTTTCATTATAATTACGGGAGTATCTCAAAGCGTGCCTGACTTTAAACGTAATGGCCTCATAATTGACTCGAAGAGTTAACTCTTCACCATGTACATCGATTAAAGCTCTTTCCGTCCGAAAGAAAGGTCTCCCGAGGATGAGGGGAACTCGAGGATCGACATCGTAATCAACTACAACAAAGTCGGATGGAAAATAAAACTTTCCTACTTTTACAAAAACATCTTCGGCAACTCGTTTCGGATAAGCAACCGATCGGTTTGCAAGTTCGAGTGTCATGCAGGTCGAAGTGTGTTTCGGGAGCGAAAGCTTCTTCCATAAGGAAAGAGGCATTAGATTAATGCTAGCGCCAAGATCGGCCAAGGCTAAGCACTCATCTAGCTCCGGAAAATCACACGGGATTATAAACTTGCCGGGTCTCCAAGTTTTTCAGGCAAATTTTTAAGGAGAATCGCCGAGCAATTCTTGTTTAACAGGGTATTTGCCAATTCGAATAATTTTTCCTTATCACTAAGGAGACTCTTAAACATAGATGCAAACTTCAGCATATGAAGAAGAGCATCCGCAAAGTTAATATCGAAGTGTAATCTTGGAAAGATTTGTAGAAACTTCAACATTTGATTATTAGCTTTTTCACGGAGCTTTTGGTCATTAAGCCTTGAAGGATAAGGTATCGATGGTTTAGGATTAGGCTTCGGAGAAACTTCGAGCTCTGGAATTGGGTCTCGAACAATCAGAGGTTAGACGTGTGCGGTACTTTCTGAACTTGTAGTTTTCTCCTTGTCCTTTGTCGCCTCGGTTTCACGTTCCACTTCCTTCGGGAGAGGAGAAGGAGTAGGTGGAATCGCAGGTCCATCATAAGCAACACCACTTAGAGTGGTAATAGCTTTCACGTCACCTCTCGGGTTAGCTACGGTATTACTAGGAAGTGATCCCGAACCCGAGGGACTTTGCATTGAAAAAAACTACTCATCATGATTTTTAGCTCATTATGTTGTTTTGTCATCGTAGTCTCAAATTCGTTTTTTATTTATGTTCTCGTAGTAGCTATTTGATTTTGCATGGCTCTCATATAGTCTCATTAATCTTCATATAGTTTGATAACTCATTTGAAGGTTAAACTTGAACTTGATTATTCGGAGCTTGATAATTTCCTTGAATAAAATTATTTCCTCGGTTCTGATTGTATCCTTGATTTTGATTGTATCGGTTTTGATTATTTTGCACATTCGGTTGATTGAAACCGGGTGGTACAAGGTAATTATTCGAGTGATAGCTAAGCATATTACGGTTACCTTGTGGTTGGTAGGAATTACCCCCCAAATTATGGTTACCCATAGTAGCATAAGCGGCCTCTTGAGTGTAGCCACCGACGGCTGGGCACTCGGTAAAAGAATAGGGACCACCACAAGTCTCGCACTTCGGACTCACAGATTTGACCGATTGTATTTGTCTCATCATATCTAGAAAATTCTTATTCATCATTTCCAATTGTCGAACAACTTCAGGACTCTCGATGGTAGTAATAGAAGAGATAGTTCTAGACGTCTCGTCTTGAGTTGCTGAAGTGTCCTAATGGTTGTGGTGAGCGGTCATGTTATCGATCAATTCGTAACATTCTTTTGGTGTCTTTTGCATAAAAGTTCCTCCCACTGCAGCATTGATGGTGTCCCGATGCCTTAATGTCAACCCATTATAAAACGTATCAATTTGTGTAACTAAAAGCATATTATGGTTAGGACACCAATCAATGTACAATTTGTAACGCTCCTATGCTTCGAATAATGATTCATGCGGTTCTTGTGTAAATTTTGTGATCTCGTTCCTTAATTTAGTCACCATCGAAGGAGGAAAAGATTTCAAGAGAAATTTCCTCATCTTTTCGTCGAAAGAGTGGATGGAATTCCTTGGAAGGCGATCATACCATGCGGTAGCATGACGCATCAAGGAATATAGGAAAAGAGATAGACGCAGGGCGTCATCGGAGACCCCATTTTGCCTCATATGTTGAGTGACTTCCAAAAATTTGTCAATATGTCTATTAGCATCGTCGCTCGGTAATCCGTGAAATTGGCAAGTATTTTGAACTTGTTGAATCATGTGATGACAAAGTCTCAAATCCGTAGCCTGAATTGGAATCGGGGCAATTGGTCCACCCCGTCCATTTATAGACGGTTGGCACAACTCCTCCATCGATCGGGCAGCTGCCCCATTAGGTCTCAACACCGGAGGTGGACCCTTATTATTAGGAGGAGGGGGTCCCACAAGAGGCGGTCCTTGATTATTATGAGGAATGCTCATAACTTCTTTGAAGTCGAAAAGAGATGACGGTTCACCTAAATTCCTCTGTCGAATAAGACTCTCGGGGTCTCTAAGCGAAGAAAATAGATTAGAAGAAGTAGAGCGAGTACTCATGCACTAAAAACAAGATAAGAAAAATAAGATAGAATGAAAATATTTTTGTAACCGACAATCGAACAAGTGTACGGTAGCTCTTTAGAAAACGCACAAAGAAGCGGAGGAGCGGGTAAGCGCAAAGTGTTTAAAAACCTTCTCCTTTCAGGTTGAAGTTTGTAGGATCAACCCTCCTTATACCTCTCTTATAGTTTGTTTGAACTAAAGGTGAGTCGTTTTCACAAGTGACACAACGGTTATTTTTGTTGTTTTTTTAGAATAAATTGAAAACAAAATATTTTTGTATTTTTATGGTTTTATAAAAAAAATAGAAAATAACAAACGATAACTTCACGGGGAAGGATCTTCAAAACACAAATCTTCAAACTTCAACTTGATATTCGTTTCACAACTTCCCCGGCAGCGGCGCCAAAAACTTGATTCGTTCAAAATAGTCTATATAAAATATATTATATATCCTAAATATCTCAAATTAATAATAGTATAGAGAGTATCCCGTTTGATATAAAAATTGCTTGAGGACAAACAATATTTTTATCTCCCGGATGTCGTATCCCGACGAAGTGTGAATTTGAAATCCTTGTTTTGGTTTGTGATCACGTGCTTGAATATTCAAAATTTTGGTTTTTGGATGCTAAACCTAATAACGCAAAGGAAAATCATATAAAGGCACGCTAAACTAGAAATTAAAACAATTTAAAAACCTAACGACATTTAAAAGTAATTAAAAACTAATTAAAACTAAATAAACTAACTTGATTAACTAAAAATGACAAATTAAAATTCTAAAAACTCAAGCCATTATTCTTTTCTATTTGTTATTTTTTTATTACTATTACCAAATAAAATGACGTGGTGGAAGTCATCAGTTCGAGCCTGATTATCCCTAAACCCAATGTGAGTTTTTCATTTTGATTTGCTACCCCTCCGTGATTGAATGAGAATGGATAATATTTTTTAAAAGTCAGAAAATATTTTTTGGACTTTTTAATCTATTTAAAACTACTTTTTAAACTAAATAATACTAAAAATTAAATTAAAAATACTAAACTTAATCCTAAATTTTTTAGAAAATTCCTAAAAATACTTTAAGCTAAAAAGGAGACTTATAAAGAAAAACGTATCAATAAGCTCTAACCTATAAGTTGCTAAAATTCAATAAGCTCAATAAACTATAACTGAAAAACGTGTATAAGTAATTAAGTGTGCAAAGGGTTAACAGAAAAGTCCCAAGGGCGCTACTGGTTAAGGTGTTAGCTAAAATAAGCTCAAATAAAAATGACAGTTTGGGCTCAATACTAAATAACATAAAAGCTTAATTGTTTGGACATTAAGGACTGAATAAGCTAAAAGAAAAGTAAATAAGCTGTTAAAGCTTAATTCCCGTGGGACTAATAAGCCCAGAGACTAGATTTAAGCAAACAAAATACGCTGAAAATGTACTTAAAAGGCAAAAAGTTTTGACCACCAAAATAGACTTTTAATGCTTTTAACAAAAGTAACGACTTGAATTAAGAGCAAATAAGCAAAGAGAAAAACTAAAAAGCAAAAAAAGATAAATAAACTAAACTAAAAGAAACACAATAAGCAGAAACATGATCAATCTAGATGATGGCAATAAGTAGAAAAAGGCATATGTGGACAGACTACACCATATTTGTTGGTTTGCTTTTTGGAATGGAAAGACAATTAACAATTAATTTAAGTCTAAAAAGTTCTTGAGACAAATTGAAAAATTGAAACATTACTATAAAACTAATATAAACCAAAACTAATCATATTAAGCTAGAATATAAGCTCTAATGATCTGCACACATAGACTCTTAAGAGTTAAAACTTACTTGACTGTTACCATCTATTTAGCTCAAAAGGATTTTCCAAAACAAATTAATTCAAAACAGATTTATGATGGGATAAATGCAACTAGATTTGAGATTAAAATGCACACAACAAACATTCATTTTAGAAAATCTACCAACAAGCAGTTTAGCACAATTCTAAAATTGGCAGACTTGCATTTTTGATAAACTACACTAGAAAAACTTAACAAATCTATATCTAAGCTTATGTAAACTATCTTTAAGACTTAATTTGAGCTTATGAAATCTAATTAAAAAAACAAAACAGCCTGCAAAGCTTTTTCCTATATTAAATCTTCTTAAACCAAACACCCCTTTAAAATTCTAAAATCTAATTTATAGGCTGAAACATATCAAATTAAGCCATGATTTGTCAAAATAGATTGAGAACTATGAAAATGAAGTACAAATAAGAAATAATCTAAGATAAATAAGAACTATCCTATAAGCTACCTTAATAAGCAATAAACTAAGAAATTAGACAGATTATAACAAAACTCAAACTAAACTATTCAAGACCATAAACAAAACTAATTAAGCCATATTAAAACTGAGTAATCACAAATAAGCAAACAATAAGCAGAGAATTAGCATAAATAAGCAAAACAAGAAAAATAAAGTTAAAAAGTAAAAAAATTAGAAGTACCTTTGTCCGAGCTAAACATGGACTTAAATGATCTTTTAGAGCTTAAATCATCAAGCTAGCTTAATAATAAGCTTCTAAATAAGCCATATAAGCCTTTTCCTTTTTGGCTTATCTTCCAATTGGCTTATTCAACTGCTTTGAGTGATTTGAGTGAATGACTTATTTCAGTGTTAAATCCTTTTAATAATGTAATGAATAAAAACTAGCTTTGAATATAAGAGGCTTACTTGAGCTTATTTAAGGACAATTCTAAACACTTTTAAACTTAATAGCTTAATAGTAAAAACATAATTTAAAAGAAACAACTTTAAATGATAATTTGAATTGTGTATTGATAGCAAAAGGGATTAAAGCTTTAAAAGGAGAAAATTACATGAAGCTAGACATAAGCCTATAATTTTACTTTTATAAGCTACTAAAATACTATAAGCTAGATAAAAATTAGATGCCTTTTACTGTGTGATATGCCTTCTATTTATAGTGGATGAGGGAAGGTTCTAGCCTTTCAGGAGCGTCCTAAACCCTTCAATCTTGACCCTTGATTAGTATCCAATCATCATCCAATCTTTTTTTTTTATTTTTTTCTTTTATTTTCACCCGTTGATTGCATACCGTCTCAGCACAGAATCGGTGCTTCTGGGATTGCCAGCGTGGACAAGTAGTTGTCAGGCGTGTCATGATTGTTCTTCTAGAAGGATTGAAGCGTGTGGGATTAGGGTGAAATGCATTAATCCTGTGTGTGTTTACTCTGTGTAGAAAACGGGAGGAAAAAGGGTACAATAGTTTTGATTGTGTGAGTAGGTTGACTTGATCCTAGGTTATAATTTTAGGATTGGGCTTTTCTTATTTTATTTGGGCCAAGTAAATGGATTTGGACTTTATATTATATAAATGGATATAGGGTTAAGGTTTGGTATAGATACAAGGTTAATGGGCTGACCCGACCTAATAAAACGAGTACCAGTTCGCCCATTAAGGATGTGTATGCCTTCGGCTTCGATTTCTTGCACTCTTCCAATCTTGTGCTCGGATTTTGTCCTTTTTGGCTCGTTTTTGTCCATATTTGATATATCCGTTACATGCAAGACATAAATCACAAAACACACATATACAATGCAATTTTCTTATATTTTTGGTCTTTTAAGCTTATTTTAGTAAGGAAAAATGATATGTGATGAAACACATATCAATGACAAGTCTCTTGGCTTGTTGTGATAGATCTTCATATATGTAGGTATGTGGTGGATGATGATGGCAAGATCTCTAAGCTTGCTTGAATGGAGGATCTTGTAGAATCATGCTTGCAACAAATGAAAGTTAGAAGCATTATGATCAAGGGTTATTGGGGTTTTGATGATATGATTAATTGTGTTTTTATATTATAAAAACTTGTTTAGAATGATCCTAAATGTGTGTAACAATGTGGATGAAAGGTTGTGAAAAGCTTAGGTGAAAAACTAAGCAAATAGGTGGTATTTATAAAGAACCCAAAACTTGGCCGTCCAGGTGCTACGAATCTAGGTATGGTGGATCCGTATGCCTATTTAGGTGGATCCGTGATCTGCAACTTTCCAAAAATATGGACAAGGTTGATTTTCAAATATTTTCAAAATCTTTTCAAATCTTTTCAAAATCTTTTCAAATCTTTTTAAATCTTTTGCTTAGATCCTTAATGTACTTATAAAATCTAATTTGATTTTGTTCTAGAAGAGAAATCAAATCTTGTAAGATTTGTTTCTAAAAATGGTTAAGCAAGAATAATTAGTTTTGTCTTTATTCCCTAATTATTTTGTCTCATTATTTAATATGGCTAGACAT
>BQNB010099548.1:0-18468 GCA_026074375.1 Tanacetum coccineum | reverse complement strand
AGCCCAAATTTTTTTTTGAATCGTGGGGTTTTTTGTCACAATATAAGCCACGAATTTGAGCTTGTTTTACCACACGAATCAACCACGAATCCACACGTAGCTCTGATGCCAATTGTAGGATCCCGATAACACTTCATAACATATATATCACACAAATCGAACAAGAAAAAAGAAAGAGAGTGAGTTGTTTAGAGAGAAAAAGAGGAGAGAGAAAAAAGAGAGAAATGAGAAAAGATATTTTAGAAAGTGAACAACTTTACCAACTAGCTTTTTCTATGGTAAGAAAAAGCTTATATACCCCGTCGCGTGAAATGACGCGCGGGATATTTAACTAGGACCCGGGCTCGGGTTTTGCTTGGGATTAAACCCGAAACATATTCAATATTAGATTCACTATCGAGCCCGATTCCCGATATTATACTATTACAACATTAACTAATTAAAGACCGAAGCTCCATCGTAGAGTAACCGAACTTCCTTGGTCGACTCAATAAATTAAGGCTAACAATCTCCCCCGAAGTGAGGTCTTGAACACGGGAACGAGCTTCCTTAATTGACTCAATGAAATTGAGGCTAACATAAACCCTAAACCCTAAACCCTAAACCCTAAACCCTAAACCCTAAACCCTAAACCCTAAACCCTAAACCCTAAACACTAAACCCTAAACATCTTTATTCAATTTTGATCTACTCTCATTTGCAAGAGTCATGGTCTCTTCCCTATTGGGGGCAAATCTTTTTGCAAGATCAGAAGTATTATATGGGATCTCATACAAATAGGGCTTCTCAGATTGAGCTTTCTTGAGGTACCTTGGATTAGCAAAGGTTGGTCTACCATTATATGTCGAGCATTTGGGTGCTAACATATGAATGGTCTGAATTGACTGATTTACAGTGTAAACAATTTCCATTATCGAAAAACTAGTTGTTTGTCCATTTCAATCATCTTGTCAATATATTTTTCTTCCTTAACCTTTAAATCCGAAATGACCTTGGTTTTCTCTTTGAGATAACCTTCCAGTTGTGACTTTGTTAAAAGACTCTTTTTGACTAACTCATCATTTTTCTGATCGAGAACTGAAATTTCATAGGCTTTTGTGTTCAAACCTTCTTTTATTTCAATGTCTTTAAGAGCTAATAGTCCTAGAGTATCATTTAACTTTGTTTGAAGTATTTCATAATCAATCGTCCGGTTATTAAAGGCTATGTACTTCTCAAGCTCATTATGTTTGTTCTGAAGTGCAATAAGACAACTATCCCGACAAACAAGTAAGCCACCCCCCAAGCCTACTATCTCATCAAGGTTAGTTTTGCACTCCTCTAGTTCTTGAGTCAATGATGCGTTTGCTTTCTTTAATTGCTTTAAAATTGTTTTGTTTTTCTCAAGCTCGTTTTTCTCTTCGATTTGAGAGGTCACGGGCCTAAAACGGAGTTACGGATCAAAAGTTATGGCTGTTTTACTGAAACCCTTTTGTTCACACAAAAAATTCTTAGCAAACCGCTGCCATTTAGTAACTCGCCGTTTGGTAACTCGCCGGTTAGCAACTCGCCGTTAGCAACTCGCCGTTAGCAACCCGCCGTTAGCAACCCGCCGTTAGCAACCCGCCGTTAGCAACCCGCCGTTAGCAACCCGCCGTTAGCAACCCGCCGTTAGCAACCCGCCGTTAGCAACCCGCCGTTAGCAACCCGCCGTTAGCAACCCGCTGTTTTTGGCAACCCGCCGTTTTTAGCAAACCGCTGTTTTTGGCAACCCGCCGTTTTTAGCAAACCGCTGTTTTTGGCAACCCGCCGTTGACCTAGTCAAACCGCCGCCTGACAACTTCCTTAAAATCGTTAGAATTTTTTTCCCTTTCTCTTCAAAACCGCCACGAAGAAGCAAGTACGATTTGGAGCAATTTTCACTAAATGAGCTTATTAACCACGAACAAAGGCTAGAACATACAATATTAAGTGTGTATATCAAGTTTAAACACACCTTAACTCGTATTTCTTTGTAAATCGTCCAATATTGAGCAACCCACCACGAAGAACACTAACCTTTTAAAGCTTATAATTCGAGCTAGAAGCTTGTATAACCCACGAAATTGATACAACCTAGCCTCTTTGATGTGTAGAACAAAAAGGTTAAAGAACAAGATTAACCAACAAATAAGCCCCAAAAAAAAATTGAGCCGTGGGTTTTTTGTCACAATATAAGCCACGAATTTGAGCTTGTTTTACCACATGAATCAACCACGAATCCACACGTAGCTCTGATGCCAATTGTAGGATCCCGATTAACACTTCATAACATATATATCACACAAATCGAACAAGAAAAGAGAAAGAGGGTGAGTTGTTTAGAGAGAGAAAGAGGAGAGAGAAATGAGAGAGAAATGAGAAAAGATATTTTAGAAAGTGAACAACTTACTTTTTCTAAAGAAGAAAAAGTATATATACCCCGTCGCGTTGAAGGTACGCGCGGGATATTTAACTAGGACCCGGGCTCGGGTTTTGCTTGGGATTAAACCCGAAACATATACAATATTAGATTAACTATCGAGCCCGATTCCCGATATTATCCTATTACAACATTAACTAATTAAAGACCGAAGCTCCATCGTAGAGTGACCGAGCTTCCTTGTTCGACTCAATAAAATTGAGGCTAACATAACGTTTTTAGCAATGTTTGGTTTTGTTCTAACAAACAGTTTTCTCCACATTGTCTTCCTAACTTCTTTTGCGCGTTCCAACTGATAAAGATACTCCAGTGAGGGTGCTTTGAAAATTTCATAAAGACTATTATGTCTTATGTAATCATATGGTTTCACATAATCTTTATTCAATTTTGATCTACTCTCATTTGCAAGAGTCATGGTCTCTTCCCTATTGGGGGCAAATCTTTTTGCAAGATCAGAAGTATTATATGGGATCTCATACAAATAGGGCTTCTCAGATTGAGCTTTCTTGAGGTACCTTGGATTAGCAAAGGTTGGTCTACCATTATATGTCGAGCATTTGGGTGCTAACCATATGAAATGGTCCTGAATGACTGATTAACGAGTGTAAAACAATTTCATTCAAAAAACTTTAGTTTGTCTGTCCATATCAATCATCTTGTCAATATATTTTTCTTCCTTAACCTTTAAATCCGAAATGACCTTGGTTTTCTCTTTGAGATAACCTTCCAGTTGTGACTTTGTTAAAAGACTCTTTTTGACTAACTCATCATTTTTCTGATCGAGAACTGAAATTTCATAGGCTTTTGTGTTCAAACCTTCTTTTATTTCAATGTCTTTAAGCTTAATAGTCCCTGAGTATCATTAACTGTTTGAAGTAGTTCATATATCATCGTACCCGTTATTAAAGCTATTACTTCACAAGCTCATTATGTTTTTGTTCTGAAGTGCAAATAAGACAACTAATCCCGACAACCAAGTAGCCCTCCCCCAGAGCCTAAACTAGTCCTCATCAAGGTTTTAGATTTGCATTTCTCTAGTTCTTTGGAGTCAATTGATCGTATGCTTTCTTTAATTGCTTTAAAATCGTTTTGTTTTTTCTCAAGCCTCCGTTTTTCTTCTTCGATTTGAGAGGTCACGGGCCTAAAACGGAGTTACGGATCAAAAGTTATGGCTGTTTTACTGAAACCCTTTTGTTCACACAAAAAATTCTTAGCAAACCGCTGCCATTTAGTAACTCGCCGTTTGGTAACTCGCCGGTTAGCAACTCGCCGTTAGCAACCCGCCGTTAGCAACCCGCCGTTAGCAACCCGCCGTTAGCAACCCGCCGTTAGCAACCCGCCGTTAGCAACCCGCCGTTAGCAACCCGCCGCCGATAGCAACCCCCTGTTTTTGGCAACACCCCGATTTTTTAGCAACAACCGCTGTTTTTGGAACCCCCGTTTTTAGCAAACCGCTGTTTTTGGCAAACCGCCTTGACCTCGTCAAACCGCCGCCATACATCTTCCTAAAATCGTGGATTTTATTTTGTCCCTTTTTCTTCTGTCAAACCGCCTGGGGGGGGGGGGGGGGGGGGGGGGGGGGGGGGGGCAAGTAATGCAAGTACTCAATTTTTTTTTTTTTCAAAATCACTCAAATAAGCATTTAAGCCACGAACCAAAGCTAGGATTTGCAATATTAAGCGTCTCTAAGAAGATTTAACACACAATAACATGTATATCTTTGTAAATCTTCCAATATGAAGCAACTCTCCACGAAGAACACTAACCTTTTAAAGCTTATAATTCGAACTTGGAGCTTGTATAACCCACGAAATTGATACAACCTAGCCTCTTTGATGTGTAGAACAAGTAGAGAACAAGATTAACCAACAAATAAGCCAAAAAAATTTTTTGAGCCGTGGGGTTTTTTGTCACAATATAAGCCACGAATTTGAGCTTGTTTTACCACACGAATCAACCACGAATCCACACGTAGCTCTGATGCCAATTGTAGGATCCCGTAATCACTTCATAACATATAACATACACGAATCAAACTAGAAAGGAGAAAGAGAGTGAGTTGTTTAGAGAGAGAAAGAGGAGAGAGAAATGAGAGAGAAAAGAGAAAAGATTTATTATGAGAGAAATGAGATAGATATTTTTCCAAGTGAAAAATATCTATATATATACCCCTACACATTTAATGTGACGCGTGGGATATTTAACTAGGACTCAGGCTCGGGTTTTGCTTGGGATTAAACCCGAAACATATACAATATTAGATTCACTATCGAGCCCGATTCCCGATATTATACTATTACAACATTAACTAATTAAAGACCGAAGCTCCATCGTAGAGTGACCGAACTTCCTTGTTCGACTCAATAAATTGAGGCTAACAGTTTACGACACCAATTCAAGATTTAAATCAATTACAGTGATTAATAAAAACAAAACATGGCAGGACAATTAAGCTGACTATTATACATGCTAACATGCATTTGTCTAAACAATCACCATTGGGACGGAACGTGTCTCCTGCTCTAAACCATAAAGTTCGTCATATAGTCATGGATAGGAATGTTATCCCCGATCCAAAGACTCTTGGTACCGTATCCACACAATATCATACCCACACGAAGTAGGCGAAAACAACCTACCCACAAAGTGGGCGAAACCAATAATGGGTAGGAACGTTACCCCCGCTCCAACAACGCATAACATTTAGCACATAACATAAAATAGCAGCATAAAAGTCCATGCGTCAATTAAACTACATATTCACAGCAATTAAACGTTTCAAAACACATTTTGCATCATTTCCATCCCAAGAAAACATAGTAAAATAGGACTATGAAACTCACATGATTACTCAGCTACTTGACATAATCTTGCACAAAATCTAACATAACAAAAACGCAAGTTACACTCGGTTAGGCTAAATGCCCAAGCAAATGTAACAACCATATGATAGACTTCTAATCCTTAAACTAAGTTTATTATCCTTTAATTACATCTCCCACATCATTATCATACCCTTTATAACCTTAACCATTAACTTCCACTTTCATAGTTTCTGGCTGAATTTTGTAGTCACTTTATGACCACAAATAAAATACCAAAACACCTAATTGATGATTCTCCTTACATCCCCTATCTCCCCAATGAGTTGTGAGCTACTGTGATTTTTAAGAAAAAAATAATATTAAGTGGAACTATTTTATAAAAATTCATCTTTACAAAGTACTCAGATTCGGACATAAACGCACACCAAAAAGTTTGACATCCTTAAAAATACTTAGAAAATATTTTATCGCTATCCCTTCGAACTAAAGTTAATAGACACCTAAAATATGATCTCTGATTTTCGGCTAACCCTAATTTGAATTTTTAGTAGGGGTTTTACTCCCCGAAATCTAACCCGAATTTACTGCTTTGACAACTTTTCTTACGAAAATCGTTAGACAAACTTCCCGACCTCGAATTCAACCGTGGCTGGACTTTTTGAAAACTAGACTCTCTTAACTTATCAATGGACATAAGATTCATAAGGAAAAATGTTTTTATCATTAAGATATCATCAGTTGAACACAGCCTTAAAATCTGCCAAACCCTAAATCATAAATTAACGCGATTTAACCCTAACCATTTACCCAATATGATCCTAATCAAACCCTACACACTCTAGCATGATTAATACCTTCTTAATTACAAAAGTTTTAAAACCCTAATGATCCACCATAATAATTGTTACATATTCTAAAGAAAACTAAACAACTAGAGTTTAAAAACATACCTTAATTCTTGATTCTTGAAATCCTAAATCACCAAATTGATTTTGATAAAAAAATCTTTTTTTTTCTTCTTCTTTAGTCGACTGATTTTATAAAAAGGAGAGGGGAAAAGGGTTTTGGTTTATATAGGAAAACCCTAAATTCTAATCCTTATCAAAACAAATTTGTATTTTATTAAAACTCTTTTTTTTCCTTTCCCTTTCCCACCAGTCGGCCAACACCCCTTTATATTATTTCATTTTATTTTATTTATTATTATTTACACAAAACCCCATAATTTTTTATATTTATAAAACCTTTTATTTATTTTTAAAACCTTTCAAATTTAAACTAGCTTAATTGATTATTAATTAAATTCATTTCTAAATATATTTTTTCCTAACTTATTACTACTAAAATCTATCTAACTAAATTTCTAAACTTAATTTTCTATTCTCACGAATTCCTATTATTTAAATACGTAAATACATAATACGTACACATAGGATACATACACACATAAAATTATACCATCGTTTTTCAGTGTCACTATAATGTGACCAAAATGAAATACCCATATTAACCATAAATTCATTCAACAGATTGATAACCAACTCACATAGAATCACATAAACACATAATTATCAGATCACACAATGATGTTCAAATCAATACTAACGGTTTGACTAACCTGCTCAAAGCACAGTTGTCACAGTATCCCCTCCTTAGGGAAATCTCGAAGCACAATTAGAAAGCAATATGAGCAGATTAGTACGACATGTAAATGGTGGTACTCTAAGATCACACCACCAGGATATAAATGGAACCTAAGTCTAAAACATTGAATGTTGAAACCAAATGTTATAAGCATCTATGAACTAAATCTAAACTACTAATATTCGGAACCTACGGCTCTTAGGAATCCACTGTATCAAATACCTAAATCCGTCTTCTAATTCTTTTAGCAGCTCTCAGAGAATAATTCTATTCATCGTCGACTCTAGGTGCTCAAAGCACATGACGGGAAATCTCAAGCTTCTAAGTAACTTTGTGGAGCAATTTTTAGGTACGATAAAGTTTGGTAATGATTAAATTGCACCGATTCTTGGTTATGGAGATCTGGTTCAAGGAAATGTCACTATCAAGAGAGTTTATTACGTCGAAGGGCTGAATCACAATTTATTCTCCGTTGGTCAATTCTGTGATGCGGATTTGGAAGTTGCTTTTCGGAAATCTACATGTTACATTCATGATTTGAAGGGAAATGATCTACTTACAGGTTCTCATGGCATAGATTTGTATTCGATCACTCTTCAAGACACATCCACTCCTAATCTAATTTGCTTAATGGCTAAAGCTACATCATTACAAGCATGGTTATGGCATCGTCGTCTCTCACATCTAAACTTCGACTCCATCAACTTGCTTTTGAAGTATGATATTGTGACTGACCTTCCAAAATTGAAATTCATTAAAGATCATCTTAGTTCTTCTTGTGAGTTAGAGAAAGCAAAACGTAAGTCTTTCAAGACTAAAACTACCCCAAGCTCAAAAAGACGGTTACAAATTCTACACATGAACTTATGTGGTCCCATGAGGGTAGAAAGCTTTAATGGTTAAGAAAATGTGTTGGTAATTGTTGATGACTATTCAAGATAAACTTAGACTCACTTCTTAAGATCCAAAGACGAAATTTCAAAAGTTCTCACTGATTTCCTCAAACTTGTTCAAATAGGACTTCATGCTCAAGTAAGAACCGTGAGAACTGACAAAGGCACTAAATTTTTGAATAAAACTCTTCATGCATACTTTTCTCAAGAAGGTATTGAACACCAAACGTCAACTGCTCGAACACCAGAACAAAACGGCGTTATCGAAAGACGGAATCATACTCTTGTTGAGGCTGCTCGAACAATGTTAAGCTCCGCTAAAGTTCCTTTGCACTTTTGGGCTGAAGAAATTGCACAACATGTTTTACTCAAAACCGTTGACTCGTAATTCCTCGACATGAGAAAACACCTTACCACATCATAAATAGCCCGAAACCGTCTGTTAAGTTCTTTCACATTTTTGGCTCTCTTTGCTACATCGTTAGAGATGGAAAAAATCTTGACAAGATGAAAGAAAAAGGTGATGCATGTATTTTTGTAGGGTATTCTACTTAGTCAAGAGCTTATGGGGTATATAACAAGAGAACAATAGTGATAGTTGAAACCATTCATGTTAACTTTGACGAATTGCCTCTCATGGCATCAAATCATGTTAGTTCTGATCCCATTCCATAATGTCTAACTATGGCACTTAAACATGACAGTTTAAGTCCTGGTCCTCAAAGTTAAGAAAATGTTCCTCATACATCTAAGACAATAACAACGTCAAATGAGCTGGATCTGTTATTTAGTCTGATGTTTGATGAATTACTCAATGGAACTACTCTAGTTGTGTCAAAGTCTTCTACTATAACTACTGTTGATGCACCTAATCAACGTCAACAACAACACACAATTTCATCTACTTCAAAAACCATTGCTGCAGATATACCTCCATTGAATATTTAAACAACACCTGAAACTACAAGTCAAGTACTAACTGTCACTGCTACAGAGAACATTAATCAACCAGAAACTAATAAAGAAAATGCATAAGTTAAAGAAGACAAATTTATCAACATCTTTAGTACATCAGTACAAGAACGAGAGGAGACATATTCTCGTCATGTTGATTCGTTAAACATGCATACATTCTATCGATGACATCCCTCTAAACATCGTTAGACAAAAGAAAATCCGTTAGAACAAGTCATTGGAAATCCTTCTCAATCAAATAGAACAAGACGTCAGCTAAAAAAAGATGGCGAGATGTGTATGTTCGTACTCATCGTGATTCAAACCGAACCTAAGAACATCAAAGAAGCCATGGCTGATTCTGCATGGATTAAAGCGATGCAGGAAGAACTTCACCAGTTTGATCGATTAGATGTATGGGAATTAGTCGACAGACCACTCTACAAAAATGTCATTAACATGAAGTGGCTCTGGAAAAACAAACGTGATGAGGAGAATACTGTAATTCGCAACAAAGCTCGTCTTGTAGCTAAGGGATACAACCAACAGGAAGGAATCGACTTCGAAGAGTCATTTGCTCCAGTTGCTCGGTTGGAAGCAGTCAGGCTATTCGTTGCGTATGCTGCACACAAGTCATTTCCTATCTATCAGATGGACGTAAAGACAACTTTTCTTAACGGTCCTCTGAAGGAAGAAGTGTACGTAAACCAGCCAGATGGATTCGTAGACCCACATCATCCTGACAAAGTCTATCATCTCAAGAAGGCTTTATATGGACTCAAGCAAGCTCCAAGGGCATGGTACGATGAACTCTCCAACTTCCTGGTATCCAAAGGATTCTCAAAAGGTTCTATTGATCCAACTCTGTTCATTACTAAAAAAGGGGAAGACATATTGCTTGTGCAAATTTACGTTGATGACATTATTTTTGGTTCTACGAACCCAAAACTTTCAAAAAGGTTTGAAAAACTAATGCACAACAAGTTTGAAATGTCTATGATGGGGGAGCTGAAATTCTTTTTAGGAATTCAGATCCACCAATCCCCACGTGGTATCTTTATAAACCAAGCTAAGTATGCTCAAGAGATACTTAAAAAGCATGGTATGACCTCATGTGATAGCGTTGGTACTCCAATGGCTACTAAACCCCTAGATGCTGACTTGAGTGGAACTCTTGTTGACCAAACAAAATATCGTAGCATGGTCGGGGCACTCATGTACTTAACAGCAAGTAGACCGGATATTGTACATGCAACATGTTATTGTGCTCGTTATCAAGCGAGACCAACTGAAAAGCACCTCAGGGAGGTTAAACGGATCTTTCGGTACCTTAAGAATACCATTAACATGGGACTCTGGTATCCGAAGGACACCGGCTTTAATCTAACTGCTTTTTTAGATTCAGATCATGCAGGCTGTCTCGATACACGTAAAAGCACATCTGATGGTATACAATTTCTAAGTGGTGATAAGCTAGTCAGTTGGTCATCAAAGAAGCAGGATTGCACTTCCATGTCTTCAGCAGAATCCGAGTATGTGTCTTTATCTGCGTGCTGCGCTCAAGTTCTATGGTTTAGAACTTATCTCATAATTTATGGCTTTCACTTTGATAAAATACATATGTATTGTGACTCAAAGGCAACCATAGCCATCTCGTGTGATACAGTCCAGCATTCCCACACCAAGCACATTGATGTCAGATATCACTTCATAAAGGAACAGGTTGAAAAGGGTATAGTTGAATTATTCTTGTCGGAACTGAATACAAGTTAGCTGACCTGTTTACTAAAGCCTTACCCGAATATAGGTTTAAGTATCTCGTCATACGACTCGGTATGAGATGTTTGACTCCAGAAGAACTAGAGGTTCTGGCAAACGAATCTGGTTGATCCATCAAACATCGAATTTGTAAATATTTTTATTTTCTCTTTATTTTGATTTATAAATATTTTTAAAAAGAAAATACAAAAATATAAAAACAAAAAAATAGAAAATTTTAAAATCTAGAAAAACAAAATATAAAATCAGAAAAATTTCAAAAATTCCAAAAAGAATCTTCTCGACATGTCTCTTGGAATCGATAACATTTACGTACCAAGAAATGTCGATTAACATTGACACGGGTGTGTAAATGAAGTTCGAGCAAGAGTTCAAATGTTTCAAAACATGTTGTCAGACCCTGAGAATTTCCGGTCAATATTTTAAACTTTTTCGATAATTATTTTTTATTTTTATACGTTACGTTTAAATCCGGCAGTTTACTAGGAAGTAAACCCGCGTAAATCTGAAAAACGTCATCGGACGCGTTCCGACTTCGGATTTTGATAAATTTAGATATTATATGAGTTATTTTATCTTTTCTAAGTGTTTCGTAATTTACGATCATTCCCGATATTTATTTTTACGCTTTAATGTTTAAATTGCGTTTTTCGCGTTTTTAACCTAACGGAACCCCGGAAACTCGAAATCTTTTCGTGTAAATTTTAGTTATCGTCCAATCTCATATCATAAGTGAAAATTTTTTGTTCAAAATCATTTCCCCCTATAACTATGGAACGCCTAAACCTAAACCAATGCACCATGATTTCTTGAAATTTAATTCAAGAGCATCTAATTTGAATTTTCCATGCCATGAGATGGATAGTTGACACATGAGAGTGTCATTCCTCATTGCATATTTTCTCAAGTTAGACCAAGCCATGTGATACTTACACATCTTGACTTTATTTGACCAACTCAAGACTAACATATGCACATAATATGAACCATGATATAAAAATTTGAACCAAAATGGTCCCTTGGTCACATATGCACTAGTATACAAACCCTAAACCTTACCTTGGCCTATAAATACCAACACATATCACTACTTAGGGTTTCATATCATTCCAAAGTCACCAACAAAAATTTTTCTCTCCCTTTTCCTCCTTTGAAGCTCACGGCCAACAACACCCTTATTAGGGTTTCCATATCTTTGATTTCTTGCATAATCCAAGCATTCTAGGTTCATTTCTAAGGTTACCTAAGGTGTTTGCAAGTATTGGTTCTTTGGTTTAAAGGTTTTCTTCAAGATTCAAGTTAGGGTTTCAAGATTTGTTGTTGGGTTTTTATAGATCTATTATTTTGGGGTATAGATCTAGTGATTTTCTTCTTGTTCTTCATTCTTGTAAGTATCTTGAATCTTTCTTTGTGGTTTTACTTACATTCTTCTTATAGTGTCAAAGATCCTCCATCCATATTTAGTGTTTTCATTTTTGAAAGATTATATAAAACCAAGATTTAATAAATAATTGATGTTACCATTATATTTTCACGTAGTTAAATATTATTTTCTTGTGGAGATGAGAGTTGAAATGAAGTTTAGAAACAATATAAAATAATGGATTAGTTAGTCTTAGTGTGGTTTTTGTTGTGGATTTAATTGTGAATGGAGATTAGGCTACGATTAGCACTATTGTGATGTTTGGGGTGGATTTTGGTTGGCTTTTTGACAAAAAGTGTCTTGCTTCCCAATTTGTTGAGTTTTGTTTGACCTAAAATATTTTTTATTAGGCGTAAAAGTATTTTTTGAAGAGCTCGTTCTAATTAGATAGTTTTTCATATATCGCACATTAAAATGGACCTTAAAAACGACCAGTTATAACCAAATAAAACTTTGAAACATATTTTGACAAAAACAATGAAAAGTGTTGCTAATGTGAAAGTAAAACATAACCTATTGATTAGTATCATTTAAAAACGTCATTAACATATTTTAGGAAAGCGAGAAAGTTACTAAAAATAGCAAGTTTGGTAAAAATTAGCGAAACGGACATGGAAAGTTAAGCGATTTAAGGTTAGCTAGTGCGTTAGGAGAATATGTAAAACTTAATAAATACAGGGGGACGTATTAAAGTTATAAAACTAAGAAAACTTCCTAAAAATATAAATCTTCTAAAAATAGTAATTTTTGGTTAAACCGGCCGAAACTTAATATAACGAAAAAAACTAATGATTTTATTTCATCATGATTGGAATAATCAACTAAAGTTCAAACACAACATGGATGTCATTTGGTATGAAACATATTGTGCAATTCATGGCAAGCTTTCCGTGTTTCAGAGGACGTCGTTAATGATTCTAGGATCGCCGGTTAGATTTCTATATCAGCTTTTACTTGCGTGATTATAATTTGCTCATTTTTCTACGGTGAGTTCTTAACCCCATGTTTTACTACTTTAACTTACAATTTTTTGGGGTGATAAACATGCATTGTTTATTCGAACTATGGACACAGTCGACCTTACGTTTTCATTCCTATTAGTGTTGCCTAAATTAGCGAATAGACCACTAAAGCTCGAATTATCAGAACCGTCCAATTGTTAACCGACGTACTGGATAAGTGAGCGCGAATGTTTGTAACTAGATCTATTGGAGTAATTTATCTCTATTCAGGTAAGTAGCGCTTACTAGTTTCAGAGGTCCGAACAAACGGATATATACCATGTCGGAATGTCAATAGGTGATCCTGGTCAGATACCTTTAGGGCGCGGAATACTATTTGGCATATAAAATGCTTCCTTTTAAATTGAGCTTTGGTGTCATGAGCTTAGTGCAAACGTAAATGCTTTTTATGTGAAGTTGTATCTCCTATAACTGTCACGTGCGTACTGTGAACTTGTGGTCCACCTTTAATATTAAATTTAAACCTATGAATTCACTCAACTTTATGTTGACCGTTTTAGGCCAGTTTTTTTCTCCAAGTGCTTAGGCTTGTGGATTTCTTTGCATGGATTTATGGTGTTCCTTGCATTAGAACCCGTTTCAAAAGCTATTATTATCTATGTTAACATCGTTGTCAAACTTTAAAACCTTTTATTCGCTTCCGCATATTATCGTTGGGCCTATGTAAAACTTTAACTATTTTAATTAATGCAACGATGTTGGATTTTAAACGTACCCTTAGAGGTCGTTCTTTGTATCTTGTGTGATGTGTATTATGACGTCACGCCCCCAGATACGTGTTTCCGACTAGGCCCCGTTTGCGGGTGTGACAGATTGGTATCCGAGCCAAGGTTATAGAGAACCAGGTAGTATATCTAGGTCTAGGCTATAACCAGTATGTGATCCTATGTGCTTTTACCTGCTTACATATATATCATATAATAATAGCGTTTAATATATATATAAGTATTAAACTTACAATTTATTTTTTGAAAAAAAAATATATCATATGCTATAATTTTCTATTCATCATTTTGTCATATCAATACTTTTGCATCATGCTTATCTTTTTGACTTTGCTTGAACGTTGCATGGTTTCATATAAAGATATTTATATAAACTTGTGCTTGCGCAGGTCATTAGGCTGCTCCTATTGTTTTTTATTTCATTTCGATTCGTCCTGAGTAAAGCTGGGTTCTCATCTCCCACTAGTGATTCTCTGTTGGTGCTATAATCCCGGTTATCCCTGAGGTTCTATGTTCTAGCTGACCCTATAGTTTGCACCGAGGGGGGAAGTTTCCAGTCTTCTCACCTACTGAGGTACTAGTGATTTATTGAATTTAATCATCTTCTTCTATTCCTGATCCATCAGAGGATTCTTTACCTCTCTCCCGTACCATATTGCCATTGGTTTAACCTTTTTTGTGTTCTGATGACTACCGAGGTGGACGTTGAGTCCCGAGCCTGCTGAGAAGAGACCCTATCGTCATCTCATGATACCTTGCACCGATATCTTAGTTTCCCCTTGCACCTATGTTGTTGCCTCCTCCCGATTGCTCGACATCAGCGACTCTTATCCGACCTAGTAAGGCTATGTCTCCCTTCTGCGAGACCTTATCGCACTGTAAAACCTACCTCAATGGGCCCAGTAAGTTGTTGACTACAGGAAGAGAGTTAGACTCTATTCCTGCTTGTAACTTCATGGAGACATGATCTCATCATTTATTCGGATCGTCATTCTTCACCAACTCATCTTCTCTAGTACACACACGCTTCATATCAAAACTTTATCCGGACATACACCACCAACAAATACCACCGATCTGATTCCTCACACCACAGAGAATTTTCATCGATCACCAGATTGCTAGGAATCAACAGACGTAGTGAAAGGGCTTTTAGACGTTGGAGGTCTGCACCATTGTCTACCCCTTACCCACCGACTACATCAGAGTCGTCCTTAGGTTCATCTTCTGAGAGGTCATTGGATGCATCTTCACCTTTTTCTAGGCCATCTCACAAGAGATGTAGGTCCCCTACTGCTTCGGTACCATCACCTACTCATGTTTCGAGGTCGATAGCCCCTACTCCTGCAGAATCTTTACCACCTCTTAAGAGTTTAGAGATTTCATACTCGTCAAGAGATAGCGGAGAAGAGCATATGGAGGGTGTTACTGCTGAATGCAGAGGCTGTTGCGGATGTAGGTATTAGTGAGGGAGTTGTAGCTCACCGCGTAGATGGTGTAGGTATGGATTTAAGATGCTCCTGCTAGTGATGTTAGGGAGGTTGATGAGGAGTTTGAGGCAGAGGCTAGTGCGGTATACATGGGAGAGATCAATGTAGATCCATTGGCTATTAGTGATAGTTCTGAGTCTTCTAGAGGATGTATTCCTGATCTTGAGGATACTATTTATGATATAGTTCACTACATGTCAGAGGTTCGTATTGATAGGATTACTGAGATTAGAGAACCATACTCAGAGTCAGTGGAGGCTAGTCATTTAGTGGCTAGTGGAGAGAGAGCTAGTTTGGAATTAGAGTATTGGGATTTAAGACTATATAACCTAAGGATAGATCCATGATTATAATAGAGAGAAAGATCGGATGACAGTTTTCGTTTGGCACATGGAATTGGCACTTACACCAGGAGTTTTGTCAGGTTCGTAGGGATCGTGATGATACTCGGAGGAGACTTAGGAGGTTGGAGTCGTATGTTGAGAGACATTTAGGTTTTCGCCCTTAGACTAGTAGTACCATGATCATGTAGGACATTAGACTGATGGTTAGGTCTAGATGTTGGCAGTAGAAATAATCATAAATCATGTACCTATTTTGGATTGGTTGTAACCGAATTATGCTTTTATTCGTGAAATGAAAAGCTTGTTTTGATTCTCTCGCGTATTCATCTATATTGTTATTTACTTGTTCTGGCAAAACATGTTCTATTGTATTTTCCTATATAAACCCTATTTACCATTTATAATGGCTATATCTCGTATCGAATCTCATCGTGCGTTATGTCTTGTGACATAGAACAATGACTATCACTCGCTTCAAACTACCACCGGTATGACCCATAACCGATCGAATGAACTCATTAACCGATAGTTGAAAGACAAGCGTTGGCCTGCTCATGAGGCCGACCCGTGCTCCCAATGCTCTCGAGGCTGAGATTCAAAGCCAGAACGGCATGATGGCGCTAAGAAATGGCGGTAATGGAAAGGTGAGAATGGAAATGGGAAATCCAAATGAGAATGTAGAGGCTGAGAGACTTGTTTGCTAGAGAATGCACTAACCCCCCCAAATGGACTTCATGAAGTGTCAACCACTCAATGATTTTTAGGTTGAATAAGTTGGTTGAGAAGATGGAAACAGTGTTCCATATAAGAAATTGTCTAGAGAAATACCAAGTCAAGTATGCTACTTGCACACTATTAAATAGTGCACTAACTTGGTGGAACTCACATAAGAGGACTATTGGGACTGAGGCTGCATTCGCCATGTCATGGAGAGAGCTCATGAAGCTAATGACTGAAGTGTACTGCCCAAGAAATGAGATTCAAAAGATGGAATCTGAGCTGTGGAATCTGACCGTGAAGAACAATGATTTGGCTGCTTATACTCAGAGATTTCAAGAGTTGACTATGATGTGCACCAAGATGGTCCCAGAGGAGGAGGATCGGGTTGAGAAATTCATTGGAGGACTCCCCGATAACATCCAAGGGAATGTAATTGCTGCTGAACCTACAAGACTGCAAGATGTTGTTCGAATTGCTAACAACTTAATGGACCAAAAGTTGAAGGGATATGCTGTGAAAAATGCTGAGAACAAAAGGAGATTGGAGGTCAATCAGAGAGACAACCGTGGATAGCAGCCACCATTCAAAAGGCCAAATGTTAGAGGTCAGAATGTGGCAAGAGCTTATACGGCTGGCAACAATAAGAGAAAACCATATAATGGACCGTTGCCTCTCTGTAACAAGTGTAAGCTTCACCATGAAGGGCCTTGCACTATAAGATGTGGGAAGTGCAATAAGATTAGACATTTAACCCAAGATTGTAAGGTCACAAGTTCTACTACTTCTACTCAGAGAGGTCAAGTAATGAATCAGAGAGTTTTTACTTGTTTCGAATGTGGAAGGCAAGGACACTACAGGAGTGATTGCCCAAAGCTGAAAGTTCAAAACCGTGGAAATAAGACTGGAAACAAGAATGGAGTTGGTGAAGCAAGAGGAAAAAGCTATGTGTTTATTTGGAGGAGACCGACCCCGATTCCAATGTCGTCAATGTAATGTTTCTTCTCATAACCATTATCTCACTATGATATTGATTCCTGGTGCCGATGAAAGTTTCATCAATGTCGACTACTTTTAGTACCTTGCATGATAAAGACCCCCCCTAAACTTTAGTACTTTAAGCTATGTTGTCGAATTACGACGAGAATTTTCTGAAGACAATATCATAACTTAGAGACTTAGATGTTGTACGTTAGGATTGTTAGGTCACCCATTCAATATTGACCTAATGCCAGTAGAACTTGGTAGTTTTGACGTCGTCATCGGCATGGATTGGTTAGCGAACCATCATGAGGTGATCGTGTGTGATGAGAAGATTGTGCGGATTCCCTATGGAGACGATGTTTTGATAGTTCAAGGTGATAGAAGTAGCAAAGGAAAGAAGTCAAAGTTGAGCATTATATCGTGCACTAAGACTCGGAAATATATTAAGAAATGTTGCCCAATTTTTCTGACACAAGTTATGAGGAAAGAAACCGAAGACAAGTCAGAGGAGAAGCGACTTGAGGATGTGCCGACTATACGATACTTTCTGGAGGTTTTTCTAGAAGATTTGCCTGGATTACCACCAACACGACAAGTTGAATTCCAAATATACTTAGTCCCAGGTGCTGCTCCTGTGGCACGAGCCCCGTATAGATTAGCACCGTCTGAACTGCAAGAATTGTCTACTCAACTACAAGAACTTTCTGACAAAGGGTTTATAAGACCGAGTTCCTCACCCTGGGGAGCCCTGGTCTTGTTTTTCAAAAGGAAAGATGGATATTTTTTGGATGTGTATTGACTACCGTAAACTAAACAAGCTGACTGTGAAGAATCGATATCCACTTCTGAGAATCAATGACTTATTTGATCAGTTACAAGGATCAAGTGTTTCCTCGAAGATATACTTGAGGTATGGTTACCACCAACTTAGAGTTTGTGATGAGGACATTCCAAAGACGGTGTTTAGGACTCGCTATAGCCACTACGAGTTCCAAGTAATGCCTTTTAGATTGACTAATGCACTGGCAGTATTCATGGACTTGATGAATCAGGTGTGCAAACTGTACTTAGATAAATTCGTTATCGTTTTTATTCATGACATCTTGATCTACTCCAAGAGCAAGGAAGAGCATGCAGAACATCGTAAGTTAATTTTGGAGTTGCTTAAAAATGAAGAATTATACGCCAAGTTTTTGAAATGCGATTTTTAGCTATCAAGGGTACAATT
>BQNB010099547.1:7500-24901 GCA_026074375.1 Tanacetum coccineum | reverse complement strand
CCTCCAAGATGAACTTCTTCAAGACCCGTGGAATTAATAAAAGAATTAAAAATATTCGCCCCAAGAACATTAAAATTAGTACCAAACCTGTCTGATTTGACGCGAACCTCATTGAAGTCCCCCATAATCACAACCTCTCCTTGCCACTGATTAATAACATGCGCCAAGTAGTCCCAAAGCATACGTTTATCACGCGGATCATGAGGAGCATAGACCGCAATAATCATGAGGTCAATACCGTTCAATAACCAAACACCCCTAATAATGATAAAAAAATCCGAAATAGTGAAGCTTTTTTTACAAAAAATGTTGGGATTCCAAACACACAAGATTCCACCTGAATTGCCTACCGAATTACTATGAAGATGCTCAAAAGTCGAATTACCCCAACACCGACGAACACTGAAAAGATCAATCTCCTCCATCTTTGTTTCTTGAATCGCTAGAAAATTCACCTTATTCTTCACACATAACTCCTTTGCCCAATCTTTTTTGGCCTTTTGAGCGAGGCCTTGTATATTAAGGGACAAAAAATTCATCGATCTACAATCGACGCTCCTTGAGATTCAATGATATCGGACAGATTGTTAATCACCCCATCCATGTTATAGCCCATTGTTTGGCCAACTTTCACCACTTCCTCCATAAGACACATAAATGAGCCCCCTGAACTCGGTGCCACTGATTTCTTAAAACGACCGAAACTTGCGGATTCATCTACATTTTCTTTGAGGTTGGAATTGTTAGAATCTCCATCGTCTTCGTTGAGCTTCTCCTCTTCAAAGTCATTAACAGACTTCTTATCCCCTGTATCATCATTGTCGTTATTAGGTGTAAAACCCGGTGGGAATTTGGGACTAGAATTTGTACCACTCTCCTTATGTTTTTGATCCTTTGTCTTTTTGTTAAGCAAAGGGTATAGCCCAAAAGGATCCACAGATGAGTCCTTTTTTGAACCACCTTCATTTTCAAAAACCGTATCTGGAACTTCGAACGAGTTGCTACAATCATTCTCAGATTCAAGGTTCTTCATTCCTTCTTCTAATGAATCGTCATCAGATAATTCCTCCTCATCCGAGTCCTCCACCAGGTCAGGGGTCCAACCAGGGACCTCCTTAGCACGAATCCAATACACTTTTCCACGGAAAATGATCTTGAAGTTTTCATAAATATTTGAGATGGACTTAGTGAACAAACATAATCGTTTCGAGTGGAAACAATTCCCATCAGAGTCATTAGTGTCGATTAAGTTCCCCCACCTGGTGACAATTCTTTTGAAAGTGTTCAAAGTCCATAGTTTCAATGGAACACCTTCAATTTCTACCCACACAATGCGACCATCAGGATTGATATCGAAAGAAGCTTGGCGAATTTCCGAGAACCAAGAGCTAACTCCCACATTATCGCGGAATGCCTCTTTCGATTTCACAGAGGAAAATTCTAAGAGAACCCACAATTCCCCTAAGTAACTTACATTCAAGTCCACGAAACCTTCGTTCATAAGAGCGTTCTTGAGATTGGTAAGGGACGCAAATTCTTTAATCCTACCCATTAAGGATGAAGATAAGTCTTTGGAGAGCGCACAATCTTCGTCAAGAACAATGGCAGGGGAGTCATGATCAACCGACTTATGATTTTTTACCGCATTAACATATGAATTAGAACTCCCAGAATCCCCACTATTAGGACGAGGCGAATTAGCAACCTTCTTATGATCTGCCCCTTGACCCTTGTTCAAAGTAGCTCTTTGAAATCTTGCCTTATTAGCGTGAAGCTTGAATTGACCCACCCAAATTGTGCATAAATTGTTCACCAAGCGATCAACATTAAACACGTTGATAAAACGAACAAAACCAAAACGTTTACCTTCTTTCGTCCTTTTCCGAGGGATAAACGAATCAACAACATGTCCGTATTGTTTACATGATTGAAATAGCTCTTTTGCAGAAAAATTTTCCGGAAAATTTGTAACATAAATGGAGATAGAAATACGATTAACGTCGTCCTCTTTGGATCTACGACTCCCCATTAGAATCTTTGGATTGAAGGGAGATCAAGATAAAAAAAGAGATTGAAAAGAAAAACAGATCAGGGTTTCAATGACAGCGAGATTAAACGGAAACGGAGTCTAATTGATTTAAAGAGGAGAATAACAAATCTAAATTACAAAAACCCAAGATGAGAAACCCGCCTAACACGCTCGATATGAGATTAATCAATCAATGATTAATCTCAATTTCAGGGGTTATAACATGATTCAAACAAAAGGGAAGAAGGAATTTAGATTGTTAATTTGTGGAGTTTGAAAGTCATCTTTGTTAGAAGATGTTCATCAATTAGGGTTTTTGAATTGGGGGTTTGTTTGAAATTAGGGTTTTTGAATGAATCTCAATTTTTTGAAGGTGTTGTTCCTTTACACATATCGGTCAAATAAAGATTTACTTATTGTATATCTTCAATGCATATACAAATGTAAAAAGATTTTACCCATTTTTCGGTCACCAACACCTTTTTAAGATATAAAAGTAGCCCATATTGTTGTATATGATTTATAGGTATACACACATGTCAATGAAATAAAGACTTTTTGAGAAATTTAAATATTAGAATTTAAAATACTTTTTATTTATTTATGATATTTTATGTGCTTCGTTGTTTTTCTATTTGGTTGTACAATATGATTTCAAGCAGACAATGAAAAATCCACAAAAAAAATTTCGGGTAGATTTGAGATGTGATTAAATACTGTTAAATATTTGTTTGGAAGTAAAAAATTATTTACTTTTGTTGTATTTCAAAATATAAAGTCTAGGGTATAAAATTTAATGGGTTATTTGTTTAAAATATAAAGTCTAGATGTATAGAGTTTAAGGGGTTATTTGTTTATTTTTTAAAGTTATAATAAAACTTGTAAATTTATAAATTTACACTTAACTCCATATAACTTATTTAAACTTAAAATTAACTAAAGTTTTATAATTACCTCCTTTTTTCAAGTTTTTTTTCCACAAATTTGACACATATATTTTTATGTATTTTTTTCTCCATCATATTTCTTCACCAAATTTTTTTAGTTTTGACCAAATTGAAGTTCAATTTCGACTTTTTATTGACCAATCAGATCGCACGATTTTACTTACGTGGCAAACTCAAACGTTCTGATTGATCCAATTTTTTTCCTCATAAAATTCAATTTGATAGAAAACTCCGAAATTATTAAAAGATACGTCAACTCTTTTAGGGGACGCATGTCTTCTACTAACATTTTTAGAAAACGAACCATGTTTTATATAGTCTGCTTCATACCAATATATTTGTTCAAGTGCTTGTTGAGTTATTTCAAATTAGTTCTTCACTACCAAAGTATGAGTAAGGCAAATACATTGTATTTGAATATTTAATATACTAGTTGGATACTCGCGTATAGCGGCGGCGATAAAAATTGCTAACCCAACTCGCTTCGCAATTCTCTACCCGCTTAGAGAATTAGTTTGTTTGGGTTTCCGTAGCTTTCCCGCAACATCATATTAACATCATTCTCGCTTGTATAAAGACTCGCACACTCTCTTACCCATCAAACATTGTCTCCAAAAGTATATATCTTTTACGAATCAAGTTTGTATTCAAATTAAAGTTAAAGTTGTTAAAAAAATTCAAAATAAATCCATTAAAAATGTGAAAAGCTAAAAATTTATAAAAATATATCAAAATGGATGTTGAATTAAAGATCACGAAATTTTAAAAAATACAGTGAAATTAAATCATAAAAAAAATAAATAGATAAAAAGATATGTCAAATTGAAAATAAAAGTGATTTTTTAATTAAGAAGTGACACGTGTCACTTTATGATGTGATTTTTTAAAATAAGTTGGATGGTTAAGATTGCACCTCCTTATCTTAATTTTTGATGAGACCCACATTGTAAATGCTTTATATAATAGTATAGATATATATTAGTTTTATTTTAAATTATTATAATACTATACTTTGAAGAAAATACTACTTAATAGTCGATGGTGTAAGAGTCATTTTGCAAAAAGTAACTTATTGATTATATCTGTATTAAACATGTGCTTTTATCATGTAACAATAATTTTAGAAGAAAAAGAATGTACATAATTGATGTTTACTTGTGTTAAAGCTGTTTTTTTTTTGAACGGCGACTTTATTAGAAACACTAGCAAGGAGCTAGAAAATTACAAAGAAATCAAAAAAGGGCGTTGAAGCCAACTAACCCAATTCAAAGTTCTATTACATCTAGCTACACACCAATAAAAAGAGCGTAAAACAATATTGTCGAAAATAGCATCCTTTCGGGGAATAGGAGACGCAAAAAGGAATTGGTTTCTGAAGTTCCAAAGGCTCCACCAAGAAACGTAAAACACGCCTTCCAACACCTCTTTCGTCTTAGAACCTAAACGGATAGATTTGAACCAAGAGAGCCAATCTTCGTACGACTCATAAGGATGAACATCCAAATTCCACCATCTACAAATTAACTTCTGAATATCTTTCGCCACAGAGCAACCGAAGAATAAATGGGACGAATCCTCGAGCACGTGATCACAAAGAGGACAAGCCAAAGACGGAAGCGAGACATTCCTACGAGACAAATTCGATCTAGTAGGTAAACGATCGAGATAAAGTTTCCAAGCAAAAACGTTTACCTTAATCGGAATACTTTTAATCCGTCGAGCAGAATCTTAAGTTTAATTGTTAAATAAATCACTTGTTGGATTTGATTTTTAATTACAAATAAGATATCTCATGAGTACATCTCAAAGCTAGTGAGAGTAAATTGTTTTTACTTTTCTAAAATAAATTATGTTATTGAACATAATTAGAATAATTTATTTATCTAAGTAAGATTTTATCCTTTAGATTGAAATAAAGTTTCTTGTAAATATTTTAGAAAATGAAACATATAACCTTGGAATAGTATGTTTGATACATTAAACATATGTGGTGAATTAAGTTTGAATACAATATAAAATATCATTGAGTGAAACTCGAATGATGTATCTCACTTGGTGAGATTGAACACATGAATGGAAACCTTGAGTCCCACTAAAGGATTCATTATGTATATCATATTATGTATGGGTGATTTGACAACATTGGAATCTAATTGAAAGATATTAGAAGGAACATTCTAATTAATGTTTAAATTAGGAATTCATTTTTAGAATTAATAATGAAGATATTATGGATATACATTGTAATAATCATAGTAAGATCATTATGATCAACAAACCTTGGGTTTGTGTGACATCCAAACATTATTAAAAGAAGTGTTCAGAATTTACGGTGGTTTAGCATAGTGTTGTTTGTATACACTAGAGCTTGTTTTAAGTGAGATGATACTCATTTTTTGTAGAAGAAAGTTTTTGCTGACTACATATGCTTGGTTTAAAAGCATAGTTGCATAATACTATATTAAAAGAATAAGAATGTTTTACAGTTTGGAAAACTGTTAAGATGACTGTATTCGTTAAGATGTTGTACGTATACATCTTATGTAATGTAATGTGACTAAGTTATACTTATAAATGAGTGCACACTTACAAAATAACAATCATCATAATTATTCAAAGTACTTTACTATTTGTGAATTTTTGAAATAAGTATTCTCAAAGTCCCACAAGATCATAACCTAGTTGACTTGTTCATAGAACCTATGCCTTATCACTAATTGTGATTGTTGTGGATAAGACATTAGTACTTAACTAGGATCATCATGCACTGATTTTATTTCGTATTCGGATAATGGAACTGTAAGCAGTTGTATTAAACAATGAATTGACATACGTGGTATGATCGTTTTCATTTATACTACTGTGTTTTATATTTGCATGTTTAAATCCTTGAATAAATTTATTTATTCTAAACCATGTCCATTACCAGTTAACGATATGGGTTGAATATTGGATCCCCACCATGAATAAATGTGAGTGACTGGTTGTATTCTGGAGGATACGTAAAGATGTTGCCTACTAGCTTCGCATGTTATTCAATGAGGTTAAATATTGGATCTCCACCGTGTGTAGATCACTTTATGGATCGACGTCATTGGGTGTATTACACACATGGTGAAAGTTATGTTTATCCTTAGACTTGAGATGCAAGCATGTTTTGCATGTATGGATAGCATTTCTTGATTATAAGCCTACCACTAGTCTGTCAAAAGGTAGTTATAAAGGCTATTTTTAGAAGTGTTTTGAAGTACATGACGGACACTTATAGTCAAAATAGAATTTGTTCCTCCACATGTTTGGGAGTTAGATACTTACTGGGGCCCTCGTTGGGTTGATCAGATGTGTACGTGGCCGCGTCCAAAGTGTAGTTAAGATGATTCTTTTTACATTTGGTAATCTAGATCAATACAAATGCGAGAAACATAATCGTTAAATTATGGAATGACTATTGATCCATATCCATATTTAACATTGTATCTGAAACAAAAGGATAGGACTAACTGAAACCATTAAAGGCTGAGTTGTTTACCGAAACTATATACTCAGGTATTTCTGGGAGCATTGATGATGTTGCTAGACTATTCGTCAATGTTAGTATGTTATATTCTATGACCATGACATTCGCAAGTGGGAGCTGTTGGTTTGTGCTCATGTCATACAGATATTTATACGGCTAGGAATACGTGAGCCTACGGGGTTCACACACGTTATACACATAGATATCATTCTATTGGTATATATATAATAATATAAGCGTATATTTATTATATATGTATTAATACTCGATTGATGTATATAATAATATAAGTGTATATTTATTATGTATATTAATATTCCAACGATAGAATACTAACGGTCGTTAATTAGTTCGTTTACGAATAATTAACTATAAGGGTTTTTAATTAATGGGTAATTAAATGTAATAAACCATAAATATTAAAAAAGTCAAAATGTCAACACCAATGGTGTAAATTGACATAAGGGTGGTCGGTTATGGTAGAAGGAAAGAAGAGGGACCAAAGTGTTACGATTAGGTAGCTTTTTCCCAAAGCTATGTAACCATCATCCTAACACTATAAATAGAGGATCCCTAGACCTCATATTTTATCCCATTCCCTTCTTTCTTCTTCTCTAGTAATCGAACCAAGTAAAACCCTTTTATGAATTTTTTGGTTTCTTCTACTACTTGGCGTATTCTTGAAGTTGGTTCGTGGAACTAGCATTCGGGTGATATTGGTTGACGTGTAGTGTATGAACAAGTAGAGGTTACTTATTTTAGTAACTTAAGGGTTTTGGTTTTCACATGTATTACACACATGCGTGTACTCGAAGAAGTCTCCAGATCTTCACGTAGCTTAGTTGCTATTCGGTATGTTTTCTGTTTATATTTTATGTTAATTATAATTGCTATATGAATTAGATCCACTGCGTAGCTCATATAATATTAATGTACTATTAGGTTATTTTTAGATAACGATTTCCAACAGTCTTATAGAGAAAAATTCCTCTGGCGTCAAGGATGGCTTGTGTGGCATCGTCAAAACCATGGTAGAAGATTTAGATGATGGTTCTTCGTCCTAAACCATGTCCATGACAACTACAAAGTAAGTCCTTCATGCGAAGCCAAGCATCAACTAGGGATTCGTGTGGATTTTGGGTAAAACCTCAAATTTTACCCATGAGTCGATCGAACATTGCGGGTAGAAAGAATCGGCTTATAAAAGCTTGCCTCATCTCTTCCCAAGTAGTGATAACACCGGACTCAATTTGTTATACCAAACTTTCGCATCTCCGGAAAGAGATGATGGGAAAAGTTTGAGTTTGATGGAGTCCATATTGGTTGCCATATTGATTCGGAACAAAACCGCAGATTTCGAATAATTCGCGATTTGTCATAATAAGCGGAACGCTCGTGCATTGCCGTCAACGAATTTCGGTCTTTGATCATGGAAAGGTGATGACCTTTCACGATAAAAGTGTCTCTAAGGTCAACCGAGATGATGGCATCCCTGGAAGTGGGTGCTACGGCTCGGTTGTTTCCCCACAAAGGTTGATTGTCGGCCATTGGAAATGGTAGATCAAGGAATGGGTTGTAGACAACTTTCGCTTCGTAAAGATTTTCGAAAGGTGGATATTTGATTTTAGGAATTCGGTGTTCTAAGAGAATGAATGGGTTTCGCTTCTTGGATTTATTTTTGGTTCGGTGAATAAAACGCTCAGGTTCTAAATAAGGGCTAACTGGTTCTTGTCCCGATGAACGGGTGTTCATTCAAGTGTAAAACACAACTATTTGACTAGGAGGTGGTTTTTGAGTGGGATCTCGGTTTGGGGGTAAAACAGGTAAAGGGGTTTTCGAAAAATGATTTTCGCAGTGTCCAAAGAAAAATCCAGCCGGCGCTTTATTTTTTGGTCGCGATCCGATTTGCCGGCCAGCAACTTTGCCAGGTCGGGCGACAAATTTTTGTTGGTCAAAAACTTTTTTTTCGCAAACAAGGTAGAAACCCTCAGGGATATTAAAATACTAAATTTAAAACTAGAAAACATAATCAAATCCCCGGCAACGGCGCCAAAAACTTGATGTGTCAAACACGGGTAAGTTTTAAATTTTTAACTCGGTTACCGGATTTTTTAGCAACACACACGAGCAAGTGTACTTGTGGGTTAGTTGCAAAAGATTGAATGGTAAGACGGAATCATTCTCGGGGATTTGTGTGTTTTGGTGAGGTTTCATTTTTACTATAACAATTCCTAACAAGCAAGCAATGATTATGATGAAAATTTAAATGATTAAAACTACACTTGATTAGACTAGTTTGGGAAATTCGATTCGTATGATTGTGATGAACATCTTAACATTTTGATTATGATAATTAGATGGTGATCTAATTTATTGTTTTCAAAACATTTAATCCTCATCAAGATTGCAAGTGACAAAAACAAGCCTTAAGTTTAATAAATCAATTCAAGACTAATTCAATTTCAATTCGTTTGATTCGCGGTTCGTTTTACAAACTTGTTAACACCAACAATTATGCCTCTTGTTTAATCAAAATACTTAAGAAATGGTCAATACAAAAGGTAGTCCGTCATAGACAAATCGACTACAATCTATTGCTAGAAATCCCCCTTTCGACCAATGAAACTTTTAGCAATAAACCAAGTTTGATCAAACAATGTCACAATGAAGAATGAGCATAGATGGATCTTAAAAATAACTTGAAATTGAATAAAACATGTTATCACAATCATAATCAAATCATCATACCACAAACATCATCTAATCAAGTGCATAAAGGCACTAGCACTTATAGCAAACAAAGACATAAATCTAGAAACTTTAGCATTAGAAAACATGATTAAAAGGTCTTACAAAGTTTGTAAAAAGATTACAAAAGATGAGGCTTTGATTCCTTGAATATTGGTGATGATTTCTTGATGTTCTTGACTTCCTAATGATGGCTTCTTCCTTCTTCTAGCTTCTGGATTTTTCCTAAGGGTTTTAGGAAAGGAAAATGGATTTAAGAGAGAGTGGAGAGGATTTGTAGAGAGTAGTAGAGAGAGTGTGTTGGATGATGATAAAAACCATGGCTTAAGGGTCTTATTTATACTAGTAGGAAGGCCTTGGGGTATTAAATGGTATGCTTGGGGCCAAAGGGTCATCAAATGTCAGGGAAAAGAGTTCTAGAACCCTCTTGATCGTTCATGGAGCTTCTAAGTTAACTTGGAGAATATGACATGAATCCAGCCGGCCGGCAACTTTCAATGTCGGGCGAAAACTTTTGGTAATTTCATTTAGCCGGCCAGCAACTCAAAAAGTCGGCGGCAACTCACACTTTTTAGAATTTAAGCTTCCCGATTGTGTGGTACTCGGCCGTGGGTCTTTATTCTTCAACATAACTTCATTTTGGTTTTATCTTGGGACTTGGAAGCTTTAATGATTGACTCTTTTGCTCTTGAGATGCTTCCCAAACTTGATCTTGATGCGGGATTCTTCGTACTTGTATAATCGGGATCGCTATTTATATCTAGGGGATCAGAAGGATCCCCAGAAGCTTTGCTCGCTTGAGGTGGAACCTTTCGAGTTTTTTAACGAGTCTCCCCTCCCGAAGACTCAATAGTTTGTTTCCTCTTCCCAACAACCTTTAAAGACGTGCTCACCTTCCGGTTTTGTGCTTTATCAGCGACAATGCGGCCAACCAAGGTAACCTCATCTTTTTTTGAAGGAGCGTCGTCCGAATCACCAGTATTCTCAGCAAATTGTGAAGGATAAACGGAAGTCAGGGGCTTAGCATCAATTACTAGAGTTTCATTGTTGACATACTTGGTAGAGGGGGAGCTCTTCTCCTCATCATCAACACCTCCCTCTGGTTCGAAGTGGAACTCATCATCAATCCCCTCCATCATAAAACTCCTAAAATCCATCTCTACAAAAACCAAATACACAAAAGTATACATTATTAGGCGAAATGCTCAAAGTAACCAATAGCAAAGAAAGAATAAATACCCCTTCCACGATAGTATATTATGGGTTTTTTAGGACTATGCTTCCACGAGGTTTTTGACCCAGCAAGATATAGAATGGCTGTCGGAGAAGGTTTGAACGTTGGCAGGATAGGTAGATATCTGGTTGTACAATGGATCCTCTCGAGCATGTAGGGGAATCACATCTTTGAAATACTTTTTATCCAGCTTATTGTCCTCCAAAAGAAGTTCGGAGTATTCAGAAGGGACTATTTTGTTTTCGATGAAAAAGAAGTTGCCTTTCCAACCTTCGATATGGGTTATCGGTTTGGTAACAGCTTTGGGAATACCGAGGCCACTCCTATTAAAAAGAGGTAACCAGTTACCGGCAGGACCAAGGTTTAAGAAGGCTCGGAGGAGATCGACCCTAGGCTCACCTCCGTACGCTTTGCACATCACCGCAAAGGTCGTGAGTTTCACCAGCCTGAAAGGATTGAAGCGGGAAATATGTACTTTGAAATAATTTAAAACTTCACAGAAGAACTTGGGAAGTGGAATCCTAAGGTTAGAAAGGGTGAAAGATTGGTTGTATAACCCGACGTAGCCGAGCGGGGCGTCGAAAATAGTTTTAGTTCTCTTTGGAAGCATGACTTTAACATCACGATGAATGTTGTAGTCAACAACCAATTAGGATAATTCACTCTTGGTCAGAGTGCATGTTTGAGATCCGATAATAAATTTGGCGTCCATTTGAAGTAAAAGGGGAACAAGATTTACCTTACGGTTAGAAGATTAAGCAACTGAGATCAATTGAGTGCGGCAAGGTAAAGGTGAAATTGAAGATCAGCAATCAATCCTTTATGTAGTGAACGGAGTAAATTACGATTCGTACACGTGTGCGGCTAGATATTTGGGAAAATTTGAAATTCAATCTCAGCTAAAGATGGGACGTTTACATTTACCAAGGTAAACTCTTCATTATCTTGGATTGGTTTTGTAACTAACTCCCTATCAAGTGGGATTAGCATTAAATGCGTACAGCACGCGCATCTGTCAAGCTTCGATTGGGGCTTCGCCCTCCCCTTCGAGCTTGAAAGGGATCTACTCCCAAGTATACCTAGAAACCTTCGAATAGTTTCTAGTGGCGTAAAATCATCTTCGTGATTGTTACCAGTATGGGAATCCACCACGTAAAGCTCCACATCCTTCGCGGTGTGACCTTCAACGAAAAAAGGGCAGAGGTAATACTTGTTCAAGTCAAAACCCACGTTCTCCCTCTCTACCGATGCTTTCCAGCCACGATAGAGATCGTGGTACAACCCTGTAATCCCCTAAATCGTGTGACACCCCCATGATCACCGGATTATGTGCATTACCATGTTCCAGCCTATTTTTATCAGCTATAAATAGATGGACATGTACCTTAGGTTTGTTTACACTCTCAACTCATACTTTACATACTAATCATCATCAAAAGCACATACTTACTCTCACACCGGAGGTGATTCGCAGGGACACCCTTTGCGCTTCACTTAACGTAGTGTTTGCATTTGTTTTGTCACAGGTTATCTACGGCTTGGCAATCCAAAATCCACCCTCAAACTCTTCGATCCCCATCAAAGCCTGGTGGTGCTCATATTTGCACAATTAGATACCAAATTATTTTAACATTTCTTAACTGTTTTCTGTTTAAATATTGACAAGTTTACTAATGGTAACACAATTGTGACCCTAGTGAAAGAGTAAGATACATATAAGGTTGTTGGTAGTCCTAATCATACGTTCGGATTTTTCGTTTTGTTGAGAGGTGTGGTGACACGAGAAACGTGTGTAAATGTCTTGTTTGGTAAATAATCGGCGAAAGATGGCGTTATCAAACCCATCACCTTGGTCACATTAAAAAAGCTTTAGTTTGCTTATTAAATAGAGTTTTTACATGAGAATAATGAAGTTCAACAAACTTAGCAAAAGTGTCAGGTTTGTTTCGCAAATGATATACCCAGAAATAATGCGAATAATTGTACAAAAAACATAGTATTTAACACCACTTTGACTCAGAAGTGAGGAAGTCCACAAATCCGAATGCAAGAGCAAAATTAACTACGGGAAATAGTAAAAATGAAAGCCTCACATGCTTGCCAAGTTGACAACCATGACTAATATGAGGAGACATCACTTTATTACACAAAATAACATTATTAGAAAGTAAAGAACATAACACTTCTCTCCGATCGTGTAATGTTCTTTTGTTGCTTTCAAGCATCTCGCTAGTTTTTGCTCTAATAAAATTCCACCGTTTAAAAAGAAATGTTGCAAAGATTTAAAATGTATTAATGAGTGGTGAAATGTATAAACTTGAACTTCTAACGACATTTATTGGTAATTCTTGTTTCCAAACACCTTAACAAGTTAACAGGGGAGTGTCAAACCCATGCTAAAACAAACAGAAACGGATCAACACCAGTTGAGGCAAACACCTACTGCCATGAGGGACACCAAATTAGCTACATTACTAATCCAAAGCTGCCAAGATGAGATAAAACCTTTCAAGGAAGTCAAGATCTGCAAGAACAAGTTTACCTTAACAAATGCAACAGATTTGGGGGTGCATAGGCATTAGCGGCATATAGAATCTCCAGATACCCTAACATGTGACCCAAACCACAAAACACGTTTGTGATAAGCGCTGATGGACCTCGCATCAAAATAGATGTGATATCCTGAACTGGTTGATGGCAATTTGCATGACCACACCCTAGAAGCACCTCTGCAATTGCAGGAGTGAGAATTTTCCTCTGGAAGCTCGCTGCAAATGGGCCATTACCTTTAGCTTTTCGGTAACCTGTAAATATCATGAATGATACGGTAGAAAAATGATGTTTACTTTATGAGCCATTATCTTGTTCCATATGGAGTCAGTTTCCCTTCTTAAAACCGCAACAACAAAAATGTTGAGTAACACACAAAATAGAAGTATAGAAAGAAATTTAGATGAAATCACATGCTTATGACACCGATGGAACCGATGTACAAGTGTTTGTGTAAAGTTCTACATATGATTAAAGGGATCACAAAACAGACAGCTAGAAGTTTTACAATTTATGAACATTCCTGAAGATGAATTATACAATAGCTTAGGTTAAAAATATCAATCTCCTAGTTTCTAATTTGTAACATAGTTAACAATGGGCCTGACTATAAATACACTTTGTACTTTGTAGCATTAACCTCCCAAATAGAGTCGATTTTATATACTAGTGATACAAAGGATCGCTCTTCAAGTTGTTCACTCCTTTTGATCTGAGTTTTTGCTCATCAGGCAACCCAATGTAGCTACTTCGTGCCCAGTATATACTTGATCAGAGCCCCAAGGGTAAAAGTTGAGCCTAAACTTCACGTAGAACATTTTCAAAAGAGGCGCTTAAGATGCTTAGTTGGTAGTGCACAATCATAATAGTTATAATATGTACTTGCAAGTTTATAAACTTCCCATAGTTGATCATTTCTAAGTTGATCACACATTGATATTGTGCACACACAGAGCATGCTTGTGGAGATCTTAGAATGCTATTTCTGAAGAACTTGAAGTGTTTTTGATGAACCTGAGCATGAGTATGAAGTATAATGATACAAGTTCCGCAGCTTATGAATCCAGTTGCATAGGATCTTTAATGGGTGTATCTATTTTATGGGGTATAACTCATTCGAGCTTGATCAATGTAGCTAAAGTAGCATTCATTTTTTGGCTCGAGTCTTGACACAGAAAACCAGTTAAAAAGATGAGCATACTTAGTTAACTTACCCATCATAGATGTTGTGCAGTGATGCCAGAGATATTTCCATCATAAATGCCACCTAGAACCTGCATGTTCAAAAACATGTATACTTGTATAGTCACGACAGATTTAACCCCCGAGAGTAGAAGTTATATGTATACTTGTACAAATTGTGTTTTGCGTCAACTTAACCCGAGCCATTTTGACCCGTTCCCAAAAGTTATATGTTATAACCGTACCCAAACATATTGACCCGCCATGTTGCCACCTCAATAATTAATGGAGAAACCACTGTATGGATTTTTATCTTCTCTCTGCCTTAAAGTGTGAACTAAAGCAAATGATACCTTAGAGACTGTCTCTAAAAACATGCCAGGTCGCACTGGATTTGGTTTTGAACCCGAAACATCACCCTGGAGATCATAAGAAACAATGTGTCAAGAACATTTAATATGTAACGAATTATATTATTTCGCATATTCATTAGAAACAATGCAGAAATACTAACATTTCCTGCAATCCCGCCTGAAATCCTTCCGCCTCTTTTACTTTCTTCATCTTCAACTTTGTCAGCCCCTTCATCTCTTCCTAACATTACATTTTTAATCATGTCGCGCACCGGTTTCCCAGGTTTCTGAGCAACCAGTTTAGTCAAGAAGTTAACCTGCACTAACATAAAATTTGCAGTATTAACGTATATAATGGCACAGCAAGTGATCATAGACACACTACCTTTCAATAAAGTCATTACCATCTAGTAAATGTGGCAAGATGGGCAGTTTGGGTTACTGGTCAAAATGGGTTCGGGTTTGAAACGGGTAGTGCTGCTAGAAACGGCTCGGGTTGGGTTTTTAAAATTAGGTTAGGGTAGAGATGGTTCACTTCTTTAGTACTGCTAGAAATGGTCTGGGTTGGGTTGTCAATAAAGGTTCGGTTAGAAATGATTCAATTATTCCGTAATGCTAGAAATGGCCCGGGTTAGGATGACTTGACAACTTTTTTGTACATTTTATTTAAAATTTATAAATAAATAATTCACTAATTATGATTAGCAAAACAAATATACAGCAATAATATCATAATTTTTAAATAATGTGATGTACAAGGTTGTATGGTACATTATATATAAAGCAACTTTTACTTGTTGACCTGTTCAAACCATCCTAGCTAAAACATAACCGAAATCAGACCATACCTAAGTAAACCGACAAAACACGCCACCTTTAGTCTATAGTCAGTGTGTGTTAACACACACACACACACATCACCAAATAGTTTCAAAGAAGCTATTTCATGGAGTGTGTTCATTTTTTATATGGATATCAGACATACCTCTGATCGTGGTAATGTGTTTAAACCACGGCTGTTTCTTTCATCTAGTAATCCACCTCCCATCATACATCTAGCTTCTTCTCTGATCAAAACGAGCCTTGCCAGCAGCTTTCGGTCAGGAACAACAGGGCGACTTTCCATTGTCTGCATTAAACATGCTTATTTAATGAGACGAATTAAATTATATAGTTTACGTAAAAAATGACACGGCATGTTACTCTCAACAAAAAAACAAACAATAATACTGAAATATTATGGCTTTTAAAATGAATGTAAGCACCTCCAATAAGTCATCAGCCTGGTTAGCTATGTCATTAAGATTCGCCCCTGGAAGATGAACTTTTGCCCCATTGCCACCTTCAAATGCACCACCACCTGCTGCTACTCGTCTAAGTAATTCCTGCCTACTTTCTTTCTGAGGGGTTCGGCATAGCAGCCCAACAACTTGAACCTACACATACACATAAACAATTTGTTAACGAATATATGAAATAAGTAGAAGAAATTGCTGAGTGTGGAACATGTAGTACTCACATGTGGGGGGCACTTTTTGGTAAGATGAGATAATACAGTCTCCTTTATTACCTCCAATAGGGATTTCCGCTGAAATTATCCGTTCAAAAGCTTGTTATGACCCATATTTTAGCTAAAACTATGTTTTTTTAATAATAAAGCCAAATAATGAAAACTGTGTAAAATAACCTTTTCGTCATCGTCCTTATCAGCAAGTTGGATCATGTAATCTAGGGCCATCATAAAGCCTGCTTCCATCTGATCAACTCGTTTCCCAATCACACCTTGTGCAGCCAACAATACTGCCAACTCCTCAGATTCTTCGTCCATTTGGTCATCTTCCAACTGTTACACAAGTAGAGATTAAAGGGAAAATGAGAAATTACTTTTTTGTAAAATAAGCAACTCAAAACCAGTCAAACCACAGATTACTAAACATCCTGATCATAGCTACACAGCCAAATAGATGCAATGAACAAAACGATTGCAAGCATAAGTTTGTTGCAGCTCATACTTCCTTTACAAGCAAATAGAAAGATTATATTTTTTCACTCGATAAACCTCAGCTCAGTTGATATAGTTTGTCTACTACAGGAATAATTTGTGCTTCGAGATCCCTTGAAATAGGTGACGAAGTCTCCAATGATGCCACTTGCCGTAGTTTGACAAGGTTTTGAGCCAACCGGTTTCCAATTTTATCATTTGCCGTAGTTCAATATGTGAGCAGCTAGAAGGCTCACAGCCACCTGCCATGAACAGTCGCTTTTTTTAGCTTTTAAACGGATGAGGTTTTCCCTGTTCAGGTTACCCGGGGAGGGCAAGCCTTTTGACTCAGATGTACGCGCCCTCACCGGGTTACTCTCGGGACCGTTTCCGACCCTTCCCTGGCCACCCCCAAGTGTACACACCTAGGGAGGTTTGAACCCTTGACCTCTTGTTTGAGAGCCAAGACCTTACCACTAGTCCATTTTTTAGCTTTTACAATATGTTATATGTTTTCACGTTCTATGTGAATAAACTTTGAGGGTGAAACAAGCTGACATATTTTCACCATCGTTCTGTGCATATTCAGTTTATTTGTTGTCTGTTCATTTACAAGATACATTGGCAATCCAAGGATGGTAGTTAATACCCTCAACCATGAGTTTAGATGACAGGACAGTTGATATGATATAAACAGTTTATGTTGGAATGTATCTGATCCTTTATCTCTTAAGCTTTAAATCCAATGTCTGAATGATACCTGAATGATGCTTTACTGACGTGCCTACTGTTGATGGTTTGTAGTTTATGTTGGCCTCATCTTACAGAATAACTTGCATCTCTTTGGTTTAAAGCTTTCA
>BQNB010099547.1:0-2500 GCA_026074375.1 Tanacetum coccineum | reverse complement strand
CGTGCTTTAACCCAAGAATACTGACATTTCCTATATGTCCTTGATGATCGCGCATATATGGGAGTGATCATCTCGATTAACATGTGTTTGGCCAGGAATAAATATAGTATTTGACGGGAAAAAAAAAATTAAAATCCACGTCAATGATCGCGCAACATGTATAGTGATTTTCTTTTTATTTTTTTTAATCATCCAACAGTGTGTAGACCCAAAATGTCAGACCCAAATTGAGAAACCCTAAATTTGTTTGTCGTTATTATGTTGATCACGCAAGTTTTTTGGTGATCATCATTTTGAGAAGCGCACCTGATATGACATTTCATAACCTAGAATGACAATACAATGAACATATCAGTATTTTGATGTTTTTTTGAACACTTCGGATACAAATTTGCATATATAAGAAAGACCATATCATCTCTCAGATATACATAGCTAAATTGAATAAGTTAGTAGTTTATTCGAAGAAGTTTTTTTGAGAGGTTATAGTAGTTATAATTTGCATGTATAAGATTTAGTAGTTTATTAAAAGCGTTTTTTGGTAGGTGTTTTTGAGGCGGTGTTGCGGTTTGCGGTGGTTTAGAGGCGGTGTTGCTGCGGTAGTAATTAAAAGCGTTTTTTGGTGGCGTACCCATATTTTGACCATATGAAGGGACTCCTTTAAAGAACGAGTTGTTTGGCTCCGTCCGGAAAGCAGACGGACCACCCTGTGGAAACCCATAAATACAAAATTATAATATTTACTTACTTTTCCTTAACAACGAAAAAATCTATGATTATTAAATCCACAAAAATTATACCTGCATGCTAGCGAATTCACTAAAATTGCTTATCCCACAATGTTGGTCGACAATGATCGGTCCTTTACTTGTTTGTCGCATTGGGTCAACTTTCATAGCCTCCAAAACTTACTCACTTGGTCATACGTTTCTTGGCGTTCAGCGTCCTTTTTCATCATTTCCTCCACCGCCCTTTTTTGTTCCTCCACCGTCCTTTTTTGTTCCTCAAAATCTCGATAAAATTCTGATGGAACTTCATAAACATTTTGCTGGTTTAAATGACGAGGTATTCGTTCTGCTACACTAATAACGCCGTCAAAGTATGCCCTACTAGAAACCCACCATTCCGATCGAGCCTCATTATCATCTGGTGTTAATCTTTCAATAGGTAGACATCCCTTTAAAATAAAAAAATGACATTAAGTATGAAATAAATAACGTAATCAAATTAATAAACTATACAATTAAATAAAACCCATATAAAAAAACTCACATGAAAAAAACCATGAACCATGCGTCGATAAAACCACCCCTTCGAACTCTAAGCTACTACTCTAGGATAACGCATGTGACGTTCATAATAAGTATTCACCCCTACTCGGAACTACTCCAATATCCACGTCTAAAAAAATTAATTGTTTCAAATAGTTTAAGTTATACATATAACTTAAATGCCCAATTATAAAATATATACTAAATTATGACATACCTTGGATGCCCAAGTAAATCCAAAGATCGAATACGTTTTCTTATCAACACCTCTTCTCAGCTCAGTGGCATATAAGGATGGCCAACGTCAAACGTTAGCATCCCTTAATTGAGAGTACAATGTCGGTCAAACATACGAACCCCAAGGATACTTGTCCCACGCAACTCTATCATTTGCTAACCTTAAAATCCAATCAGGGACCCTACGTCTATCCTCAACACCTAATAAGACAAGCTGCAAAATGCCTACACAACAAAGGCTAACAGCATCGTCGTCGTGTAATCTATAAAACCTTTGGCTTTCAATCAAATCTTCCACCGTTTGGCCTATTATATTTTTACCATCTAGAGATGACGGAAACACCCGTCGCCTAAAAGGAATAGGAGCTTCATCATTGTCATATTCATCTGAATGCTCTACCCCAAACCTTAACCCAGTCACAATGCAAAATTCTTCCCTACCAAACTGTATTTGAAAATCATCAACAATATGGTAATACAATGGAACAATATCTGTTTCATCACCTGATAACTCCATTTGCCGACCTAACATGTAATGTATTAAAATACAATTCTCCGTCCAATCATCTTGATCTAAAATCCAACGAAAACAAGTTTGCCTAAATAATGAGTGCCACTAATTTTTTCTCTAATAGTTTTAATCAAAGCTAACTTACTTCTACATGTCACAAGAACATGAGGTGCCTAAATTAATAAAATAAATAATAACCATATATTACTACACATATAAACATCAAATAAAAAATAAAGGATAATTTAACATAAAAAAATTATACCTCGTAATTGGTCAAATCCATCTTATACCAAACAAGTCAAAACCCACTCACCAACCAAAAAACGCTTTTAATAACTACGGCAGCAACACCGCCTCAAAACCACCGCAAACTGCAACACCGCCTCAAAAACACCTACCAAAAAACGCTTTTAATAAACTACTAAATCTTATACATGCAAATTATAACTACTATAACCTCTCAAAAAAAACTTCTTCG